>APFE030072558.1:101165-112450 GCA_000404065.3 Pinus taeda
CCCCATCCCTTACTATTAAACATTGTTTCCAACACAACCCTCCTCTCATAGCTTTGGATATATATGTCCCTCTAATCAAGCCAACCAATAAAAATTCACATTTAATTTATTTGATGTTTTCACATAATGTATCAACCAACCATGGCCAGCATGTTGGTGTTACACAAGCACAATTTTAACATCAAAACAATAGGGGTAATGTGAGGGATATTACAACCTTGCAAAGTAATAATGACAATATGAGGCATAGAATCATAAGAACATGATGCTCTGTATATATGGTTTTCCTAAAATAACATCACAAAACTCAAGTGGGGAAACATCACATCAATCTATATAATATTTTGGATATTCCACTAGAACAATTTGTGATGATAAATCTTATAATATTCTACAATATCTTACTATGCATTATTATATTAAAGATTGTGGACTTAATATTTCTAACTTTAACACAAAAATTACTAAATAAGCTGAAAAAAATAAAATAAAATAGATAAGTAATATCACACCATTCACACAATGAACAAAAATTATACCTTAGGAAAACTTAATATGGGAAAAACCTATATAGAATTTGAGGCCTATGCTCTACGCTTGTTTTCTCAATTATGATATGAAAGTGCAAAGAAATGGGCTCTCACTATGTATATTCCATAGACATTGTGGCAATCTGGCTACTACATGATATTCTTCTTCCTCTGATATCCCTAAATATTCCACTGTGGGTGATCTACTCCCTTATGGAACAATGCTCAATACAATAAGCAACCCGATATTTAATGGATCATAATAGTCATTTAGGGTTATGGTTAGGGGTTTTGCATGCCCCAACCCCAGTTAATGTTACCATTTTGAACCCTCAAGAAGAATCTTGAAAGTCATGTGTGAGTATTCAAAGCTAACATGGCATCCTCTTGGTACCATGGTGGTCAACGAGATAGGTTAACTAGTGGGAGGCATGGGTTTTTCATATAAACTTCGATTGAGGTGATTTTCATATCACTAGAAACCTCCCACATTCTAGAATAGCTTCAAGAGGTTGGGATTTATGCTCACAAATTTCTAGTGCCAAAATATGGCCATTTAAAGCCTCAAATAGGATTTAGAAGATTATGGACCCAAAATCTCCAAAGGAGGGCTTGCCCCTAAAATGGGACCTACATGTCAAAGTTACAAGTTTTCCACCCAAAAAATTAAAAAAAGATGGAAAACTACAAGATGATCTTATTTAGATCACACATAGCACCTCATACTTTAAGAGCCTGATGCCATAGTGTAGGTGGCATTACTTACCAATGTGGATGTTCCGTACTTGGCTTGACTAACCAACAATTAATGGTGTATGGTGCAATGACATTCATGGCTTCAACATCATGGTGACCTTAGCTAAGATTATGTTTTTTGGCTATAAATTTAAACATTGAAATTTAGGCAATTCTCCTTCACCCACATTTTGAAATGGAAGAGGCACTCACCTTCCTCAGGCTCGTATGGTTCCTTTGCTTGGACCTTTGTAGTGATGTTGACAACATTGGATTCTAGTTCAATGATCCATTTTCCATTATCCAGATCAAAGTAAGAGTTGATCCAAAATAATAATTTGAGGCATTTATATTTCTCAATATTGATTATATGAAATGACATTAATTAGTTTTGTTTGAAAGTTTTTTGTGGACCTCACACCACTTTCTAGTGACTTTTGACTTCTTACTACTTTTCTTTAAATGCAACTCAGACTAGCTAACTTTAGGTTAGTTATCCTTCTTTTGTCTTTTTCTCTACCAATTAGGACCACCTTCACTGTTCTTTTTGTATGGCTTTTATATAGACCCAAACTCTAACTTACCTATTGTTGGGCCTCAAATATGCCCATTTTTCCACCATACAATATCACTATTCATAACCTAAATTCCTATTTTTTTAACTCATTTCATACCATAATTTCATAACTTGTTGCCAATTCATATCTTACACTTCATGGTTGATTATCATTAGTTTTCTTGACTTTTCTATGATTAGAGATGATTCTGTCATTATTTGGTAATGCTGGTTTTGCCAAGTTTATTTATTGCAGGGATCCATTGCCGAAATTTTTGATAAGTTAATTAAACTAAATGCTACAGGACTAAGTACATAATGCATAATTCCTATAGGTGAAAATCTAAAATTTGTGATCAAATGGGGAATAATATCAAGATTCTGAGACGTGGGTTTTGTTCAAAATACCCTCGTTCAAGTAACCTAAAAACCCAGAAACTTTAGGTTAGTTATCCTTCTTTTGTTTTTTTCTCTACCAATTAGGACCACCTTTTATTGTTCTTTTTCTATGGCTATTTCATAAACCCAAACTCTCTCTTACCTATTGTCGGGCATAAAATATTCCCATTTTTCCACTGTACAATATGCCCATTTGGGCCTCAAAACTTTTGTGTGATCTTGATAGCATACTAGTAAGTGATTCTTAGTGTAGAGATGTCTAAAAATTGCATTTTGGTTTGGATGTACCTATGTAGGGAACTATGATATTTTCGAACCAAGTGCCCCTTACCATAATGTTTCTTAGAGTCCTTAATACCTACCATTGAATGTAAAATACAAAATATATTTGCATATTTTGTCACAACCTAGTCTTTATCCTAGCATAGAGTTGTCCATTTCATGTAGTAGTCATTATAGTTTTCAACATGGTAGAATATTTACTTTAGGGAATTGTAACGTATAATATCTCACAATTTTTTTTCAAAATTTCTCAAAATTTGTGAATACCTACCTATTCCTCATCATCTCAAGCTTTCAATCCTTAGTTTAAAATAGGAAATATCTCTAAAAGGGCTAAAGGAATTGAGAAACCAAAGGAAGTGTATAGGTTTTGATAGACAAAAAGTCATGGACCTGTATTTGTTTCAGCATCTGATGGATAACAAAAATATTAGACTTAATATGAATTAAAAGTTAATCAAAATCATAGATCATCTTGACATCAATGATTATCTAGCCTTAAGGAAAAGTCAAATATTTAGAATTTGGAAATTTTCATTAAAGGGCCTGTTTAATTTCTTTTGGATTTCCACTAGTTATAAGTTAGAAGTTTTATACAAGGTTCCAACATTGAAAGTTTTCTATAAATCCATACTTTTCATGAAGTGCCTCTTTAAGCTTTTCTAGAGTTCCACTATCCAAATTATGGTCCTCACATTATGAGTTAGAGTTGAGTAAGTATTTAGATCATTAAAACAAAAGTGGAAAGTGACATGGTAACTAACATGGTAGGTGACATGGTAGTTGATGTGGTAGGTGATATGTATCTAGTGACTAGGCATCAGGATTCAACCTTTTGAGAAAGTCACATTTTTAAGAAGTTCTAAACTTTTGGACTTCCAGATCCATATAAACAAAATACTTTCAGATATTTGTATCTAGATAAACAGAAGACTTCCAAATACTTAATATTCTACCTTTAGGTTCTACCTAAACTTCCTAGAGGAGAAAAATCTTCAATTCAACTTTTTGGCCTTAAAGAATGTGTTTTCCAATCTTCAATTCCCATTTTTGAGCATTCAAATAATTCTTTTGAAATCTAAACCTTTTCAAAATTTTGGCATTAAAATCCAAACTTTTTATAATTCAAAAATTAAATTAATCCCTAAATTCTTGAACCACCAGATGTCTAGACTTTGTTAAGAGATAGGAAAAGAACCAAAAAGAGATAGAAAAGGCTTAAAAAGGAAATTTGTGTGATTAAAGTGATGGATTCGACCACCCCGATTTTGTCTATTGATGTGAAAAGGCTTATCTTGAAAACAAAATGGGGATAAAGAAGAATTGTGTTAATTAATGGATACAAAGAGTGCGTTAGAGCACATATAGGGAGACCAAGTAAAAAATAAATCCATATGTGAGCTTGGGTGAATCGATTGAAAACGTTAAATGAAACCAATAGAATTCTTATTTTAGAAAACATGGGGCAACACATTATCATAGGAGTAGATCTCCCAAGACATCCTCATCCATAATTCTATTTTGAAAATCAGTTCCAAAATTTGAGGCATAGAGGTCACATTTGATAAAGTTAATGGTAGCAGTTGAAGACTCCTAAGGGGAAAAAGATCATTCTAGCAATAAGACTATGTTTTCCTGTAATGATCCTAAGGGGAAATCATATCTGTAAATGTTTATAATTGAGGTAATCATCTATTGGATTCACCTCTTATTTATGTAGAGCCCCATTTTCCTTTCTTTTATATATTAAGCTTCTCTAATTTCACTTTTATTTTTTTCTTTATCATTTTAATTTGCAGCTAGTTTCATATGTGTTAGAGACAACAATTTGGTACAACTTCGTTGATTTAGTGGATATATCATATTCATATATAAATACACTTGCAAGTTACTTTAGGGGTGTTTGTTAATTGAATTTAAAATTTATGCTCAACTTATGATCTTGATTTTCTTTTGTTGGATTTATTATTTTATGTGAAACAAATTTTTTTTTTCATATTTGGCTAACGAAGACTACCTTACTCGTTGTTAAGCTTGAGATTTAATTTCTTTCTCTTTTCCTCCACCTTCCATTATCATCTATTTTACTATTCTGAATAAGACTCCATGTCCATTGGAAAGGCCTTTGTTTTGAGAGGCTTACGTTCTTTTAACTCTAGTCATCTGTGATATTGTCCTAGACCCTTTTATCATTCGTTGCCACTCAAAATATGGAATTCTTAGTTAAATGTTAGAATTGTTGCTAAGGTGATAATGGGAAACTATCATCTTCAAGTTTATAGACAAAGCCCCCTTTGGTCCAAGAGCCATTTTGTGGCATAGAGTAGGTTTTTAAATGCCCTGGAATAGTTCCTTTATAGCTAGGAACATCTCAAGTAACAATAGAGAGCATCAACAAAATCCACCCAAGTGGGTTCTACTAGAACATCCCCACTAGTATTTAACAAGGGGAAGGGAATTAATGTTTGTGAAGGTAATGTTCTCGCCAATGGAAAACAAATTGAATAAATTAATATCCCTCTAGTAGACTTAACCATATATTTAAAGCATCTTTGTTTATCTTTCCTTCAAACAAAGGAATAAAAATGTTAACTTTGTACCTTAAAAGTTTCCTAACTCTAAATTTAGTGTTTGTTGAAGGTTCCTTCATTATCATTAGAGCTTGTCAAAATATTTGGGTGAAATTATCCATCATCTTGTTACTCAATTGGGTAAGGGATTCCTTGAGCAACATCTTGATAAGATCTCCCACCGTTTGCTTTCTTTTTATCTACATGGGAGACCACTTGGGTTAGTGAGGGAAATATTCAACATGCTTGGCTAATTCAAGATTAAACTCCCTTTACCTTGACCTTTTTAGGGACATGCACGAAAATGAAACAAAGAGTAGATTGCTTTAATACCACTAATTTAATTATGTTGAAAACAAAATGAAGATAAAAGGAAGAGTATAGGTTTCATAGACATAGAACATAATTCATAATAAATTAGGTCTAGATGTCAATAACATGGTCAATAAAAACATTAACGTAGATAATAATTCAGATAATAAAACAATAGTTGTAGATAAGAAATACGATGATAACATTAATACATTAAATATGATTAAACATAATAAAAAGAATAATACACTAGGCAACAATAAAATAAGAACTAATACCATAGTCAAAAACATAGATATTAATACAACCAACATGCATGACAAAAAAACAATAATAAACATTCCTCACAATAACTCTATTAACAAAAAAGCTATAAATATTTCCTCTTATGAACTAAAAAAGGAAGAAACTCAAGTCCTTGATAAAGGTCTCAATTTCACCTTAGCCCCTAAAAGAATCCCTAAGGAAGAAATTATCTGCAGTCTTGAAGATGGAACCAAAACTCTCAATGATGAAGAGAAAGAACTCGTCAAACAAGAATGTGTCGTCATCCTAAGGAAAGCCAGACCACCTAAAAGAAATTTAAACCATGAACAACTTAAAGCCCTAAAAATTCTGAGAAATAATAATGACATTGTCATTCTAAAAGCTGACAAAGGAGGTGCTACTATAGTAATGAATCATGGCGATTACCTAAACAAAATGAAAGACCACTTATATAACAGTGGCATTGACAAAAAACTAGAGAAAAACCCCATCTCCAAAATTACAAGACTAGTAAAAAAAAGCCATTAAAGAAGCCAACCTAGACGAGAAACTAAAAAAATGCCTTACCCCTGACAGTGAAATTACCCCTCGTATTTATGGAGCCCCCAAAATTCATAAAAAAAAAATGTCCCCTTAAGACCTATAGTCAATACCATAGGATCACCCACTTACGAATTAGCAAAATATGTCACAAGCAATTTAGCACCTCTGGTTGGCAAAACCAGCTCTTATATAAAAGATTCCAACCAATATGTCGAATTCATTAAACATGCTAAACTAGATTCGGACGATAAAATTGTCAGTTTTGACATGGTCCAACTCTTTACCAAGATTCCCTTAGATGAAGCAATACAAGTGGTTAAAGCGGTGGTGGACCCCCAAACTACAAAGTTGCTGAAATTTGTCTACGATCCACTTTCTTCACCTTCCAAGGTCAAATCTTCGAGCAAACTTCAGGGGTAGCTATGGGATCACCTCTTTCGTCTATTGTAGCCAATCTCTTCATGGAAAAATTTGAAAATAAGGCTCTTGATACCTACCCATTAAAACCTAAGTTTTGGGTCAAGTTTGTGGACAACACCAGTGTTGATTGGCCTCATGGGGATGATGAACTTAAAAACTTTTTGAACCATCTCAATAGCATGTCTGATGACATCAAGTTTACAATAGAGATGAAGGAGAATAATTGCATACCATTCCTTGACATCCTCCTCATAAGAAACAAGGATGGTTCCATAGGTCACGAAGTGTTCAGAAAAAAGGCACATACTGATAACTATCTCCATGCTGATTCACACCACCACCCAGCTAAAAAAATGGGTGTCCTTTAAACCCTTTTCACTAGAGCATGTATAATTTCAGATGAGAACCACACAGGAGGAGATTACCTACTTAAAAAGAACATTTTCCAACCTAGGACACAATAATAAAAACATCTTCAAGGCCATTCAGAAAGCCAAATCCGGAAACAAAAAAGACAAATCAAATAACCCCTCGACTACTAATGCCTACCTTCTGTATATTCAGGGTGTCACTGACAAACTAGCCAAAATTCTCAGAAAGAAAGATATAAAAACTTCATTCAAACCCTTGACAACTATTAAACAAAGAATGAAATTAGTAAAGAACAACCAAGAATAGCTCCAGCAGAAAGGTGTTTATATCATCAACTTCTCTTGTGGAGAACACTATATTGGGGAAACAAGCAAGTCAATCAGGATCAAGCTCAAAGAACATAGTGCAGATATCCATAAATAAAGAACACGATCCTTAGCTTTAGCTGAGCATGCAGGTAAAACAAACCACCATATATGCCTTGAAGACACAAAGGTCATTGCTAATGAAAAACACCATTTCAAACGTAAAGTTCACAAGGCACTTCAAATCATAAAACACCCTTATAACCTCAATAGGGATGGAGGCTTGGAAATTAGTAGAAATTGGACCTCACTTCTCACCTCATTGATTAAATTAACCCTCCCTTTCGCATCCCCCTTCCTCCCTTCATCTTTCCCACCCTCTATAGGTCAAAACAACCCCTCTCATAACCTAAAATAACATTAAGAATCATAAGAAATATTATGTTTCCAACATAATAGCTAGACTTCATATTAAATATAAGTAAGGCTCTACTTAAAATACATTAACAATAATCCATTAACTTAAACACATAGGAGTTTTAGAATCTAAGTTTTAATAATACATCAATCTCCTACAAATCAAGCTTTTAAAATTAATTAAATAAAACAATATAAAATTATTTTCATATTTATATTCTATTTTTATGTTTATTTAATTAAAATAAATAAACAAAAAAATATGTAACATTAAAATAATTGAACCTAATAACATAAGAATTTAAAAATAGAACCTAAAAATAAACAAGTGCACACACTAACTAATAAACATTAACTAAATTAATAAGCACTAATGCAAATTAAGGAAAAGAACAATTAATAAACAAAAATAGTAAATTTATATTAATTAACAATAATAAATATAAAAAAATTTTCTAAAAAAGATTAAGAATATAAAGAAGAGTAAACATTCAATATAAATGCAATTTGATAAATTATATAATAATAAAGAAAATTAATAAAAAATATCATTAACAATAAAAATAAATAATAAAAATGAATTTAAAAATTCTAATCATTCAGATGGTCGACTTACCAATTTGGCAACTCACCTATACCATATTTATTGCTCACGATTCACTTCTTTGTAAATCAGTCTTGATGATGAGTCTTGGTCTAGACTCTAAACATCGACGAATTAAAGATGAAGACTGTGGAATATCCGAATTCAGTTTCTCAAAAACCACACCACATAAATCTAAAAATCATTAACACAAAAATGTTTCAAAAAACATAATAATGCAATGAAATCCAAACTCAATTATCAAATGAAATAACACAAACAATGCAATATATACAAGGATACAAACTTTCTAGAATATTGGTAGCTTGTTTATAAGAAGAGATGTGTGAGTAATTTACTCACCAAAGTGCATAATAAGAAAATAAAACTACCTTTTGATATAAAGTCTAAAACCCTAGCCCTAAATGAGGTAACAAAGAAATGCAAACCTTGAAGATACTAGTTCTTATGCCAATTTCCTAAAACTTTTACATACAAATTTTGTTTAGAATATTTTTTAATCATTTAATTTTTATTTTTTCCCAAATTATACGTAATGAACCTAGCCATTCACAATCTAAGTTATATGAAACACTCAAAATAAAATAAAATAATTAGCAATGCTAAATAAATAAAAAATAAATTATTGTTTTAAAAAAACTAGTTGTCTTTAATGAGACTTTTTGGAACCTTTCTAGTGGGTTTTTCCGATCTAATTTCTCTAAAATCCGGCAGGAAATTATTGAAATCAAAAGTTTGATGGGTAACCTCTGGACAATCCAAGTGCCTTAAAAGTTTTTCAGGGTGTTGAATTCATATATATAGTTAAAAAGACAATTTAAATAACACAAATCAAAATTTAGCCTCAAATTTTTCTATCGTATTTCGACACTAAAAAATCCAAAAAATCACACTAAAAACAACTCCTTGAAAAAACAAAAACAATATATATTAGAGATTTAAAACCTAAAACACTACTATAATACTTGTGATAACATGGTATCATTGCAATCATAATGGTATACCTAGAGAGCATCAATATCATTTTAAATAATGATGGCAGTGAGAATCATTGACCACAAGAAGTTATAAACATTTGGCATCTAATACTTAATACTTGTTAATTATATAAAAACAAAGCCGTTTGATTAAAAAAACAAAAAAAACTTGATTTATGTGTTAAAATAAGTAATTTATGCTTTATTTATTCCTCAATAATATCATTTTTGACTTCAGCATAATTTGTTATATATTTTATAATATATATTTGTTTTCGATATCATTTCAAAAGGTATGCTCTTTAATTCCTATCCCAAGGTATATATGTTTTTTTTTAATCTATATGGTTTCGAAGCGTATGTACTATTCTCATCTCTTCTTCTTCGGTGATTGAGGTGGTTCTCCTTTCGCCGGTCGTAATTCAATATCCGTAATTATTTAAACTTTGAAATTATCATCGTTTTATGGGAAGATACTTAGTCAACTATGTCATGGATCTACTTGTAATAATTTAACAAGTACATCGTACTTTATTCAAATTTTTCATAAAATGAATGAAGTCTTCACATCACACACATCACATAATGAGTTTGATTTTTTTAATAGTAGTATCATTTTTCCTTAAATATAAAGATTTAATTTTTAATTTTTTAGAAAATATACTATATCGTTAATATATATATACATATATATATTTTCTGTTGACAGGGGAATTGGCAACTAGGACAGCCTCACAACTCGCGTAACACGGGGTCAATTCTGGTCGCCGTCACTATAACCCTTCGGAACTGCACTTGTCTGTTATAACACAGCTCCAGGTAAGTCTGGGGATTTGAACTCGTGACCTCAAATACGGAGTCTGCTTTACAAACGAACTACACGGCAATGTGATTACCAACTCGCCTACCCCGTGGGGCTTATATCGTTAATATATAATTATTTTATATTTAAATTTAACTTAAATTTTTATTTTTTTGTAAGCTTGTTAAGACTATATCTTCATCATATCCAACTTCTCAGTCAAATTGGGGATAGCACAAGATTTGAACGCAAGAATTTTGATTCAATAAGGCTTCATTTCCATGGCCATTGCCAATTGAGATACCCCAACTGGACAAAATTTTGCAATTTAAAAATAATCATTTATATTACTAAATTTGGAAAAATATTTATATCAATAAAAACCATGAATATAAAATTCAAGACAATACAAAATATATATACTAAATGAAAATATATTTCTTTGTTTCTAATTGTTCACATTTCTAATAAATTTGGATTATTTTTTTTTTTATATAAATAAAAGCCATGAATATAAAAATTAAAAGCAAGACAAAATATATACACTAAATGGAAATATATTTTTATGTTTCTAAATGTTGGAAATGTATGTTAATTCTTTGAACCAAATGATACATAAGACAATGTTCAATTCAAGTTTCCAACACTCCTCCGATGCTTGACAAATCAGATTTTGTTAGAGTTCTAACATATGTAATAGAGAGATTTCATGTCATTTTAACTTGTATTTAACAATTGATTCACCGAATAAGTTTATGGCATTTCCCAAACTTTGTATATAGGCATTTTCCTCTCTTCAAATGGGAATAGCCTTTTGATAAAGATGGAAAAAATATTACATTAATGTGTATGATAATTTTAGGAAAAATTGTGCAATAATATAGCATTAAATCATTTTCATATCTCCATGTAATTTTTAAATTATGTAATAATTATGTAATACCACCTTCTTATGCAAAAAGTAATAATAGTATTATGTCAAGAATCATAGACTAGTTTTCCATGGTTAAGCATATAAAGTCACTTCAAATAAATGAGTGCAATCAAACCATCTACTTGCTAAATTATTTTTCAAAGTATCATAATATTTAAACATTGATGAATTAGATAATACTTTCATAAATCATGATAAATCATTAATTTAATTAATATACTAAGTACTATCAACTACATGCATGAATAAATGCATTATTT
>APFE030072558.1:140026-180587 GCA_000404065.3 Pinus taeda
CAAAGACCTATTTTTCAGGGTAATGCACCCTAGAAACACACAAGGAGAGTTATAATGCTTTCCATCTCTCAGCCAAAGGCATTAGTCCCTAGGTTAACGCTCTATTTTTCCTAAAGGGAAGCATTACTAGATATTTGTGAGATTTAGGAGGTCAAAGTGCGAGTTGAATGACTAACACTTCGCTTTTCAATCAAATGTCAGCTTGAAAAGAAAGAAATATTTGCCTTCAGACTAACTAAGGACATTTCCATTCCTAATGGAGTCTCATGGGAAGGGAAAGAGCAATAAAGTGAGGCAACATCCAAGCTTTTTCCTCAATGGAACTCATGAATGAATTGGCAAGGATGAACCTCTCAACATCTATATATTGGAGGTTTGGTCATGGTGAAAGAGGTCAAATGGTTGTGAAAACTTTGCAAGAGATTTAGTATTGTTATGTTGCCAAGAAGTTGAGAGAGAGAGAGAGAAAGAGAGGGAGAGGAGCTGAAGGACTAGAGGAAGCTTGATCCAGCCAAGATGGTTGTAATCATTATTCTTCTATATAATAATATAGATCTATTTTTGTATTTTCTACTTGATGGTGTTTATATTGTATTCCTTTACATGTTGATTCGATTCCATGATTAATAATTAGCTTAGATGCATGCTAGTTTATATTCTTATATATTGATGTTTTGATCATCAAGTTTTATATGTTGTAGGATTACTGTTAATATTAGGTATGTTCTATGCTTAGAGAAATTTATTTCAATTTCACAGTTAGCTCAATATCATTTCCAAATTAGCAATCACATTAGAACATAAACATAAATCGTAGAAGACAAGCCAAGACAAGAGGACACAAGATGTGGCGCTAGCCAGGGACAAACCCCAATGTGGGGAAACCCTTGATCAAACATCTTATATGTTCTTCAGTAGTTCAGTAGAGAGAGACAGAGATAGTACATTTACAATAGAAGTCAACAATTTGACTTATCTAGATAAGAGCATAGATCATATCTAAGAAGATAATACATGAGATCAGTTGAAGACATGCTGCTTCATCTACTTCTCGATGGTGACTTCTTCACCTATCATTGTGTTGCATCTCTTCATCATGCAGCACCTCATCGTGCTACACCATGTTGCACCCATCATCACAATGCTGGACCTCATGACCATGTTATACACATAATACTGTTGCACCTTATGCTACACTACTGTCCCATGTGCCATTGTTTCACCATGCTAGCCACTGCTGTCCTATGTGGCATATTGTTGTCCTACTGTTAGTAACATATCCATTCCATGTTTGTTTGTTGTCCCGTTATTTTGCTAATGTCCTATCACAACTTGCTATGATTTCCATGCTTGCCAAGCTGTACATGCTTGCTATACTTTTCAATCTGTCTTAGTAGCACCATGTAGCGAGGTTGTCCCATTTACTAGAAATGTTGTCCTAGATATATTGTTGTAGCTGATGTCCCTAACAGTCATGTTATGCCTTGTTTTTTTCACACATACACTAATCCTTCTAGCAACAATCTCATCATCAAATTATCCTCATACTTATACATGAATGTTGGTGCACTGATGTAGTTCTGCAACTCTGGTTAGGGTATCAACAATGCCCTAACAACCACCTCTAAACTCTGCAACGGTCCTTGAAAAGAGTGCGGCTTACCTCCCTTGAGAAGTTGTTTTCCTATGCTACATGTGCCATGTAATTTTTGTAGGAGTATGGCCTTATGACCCTCCACAACCCATCCAAACATTCCCGCATCCCACTGTAATTACAAAAGGGATTTGTGGCCTTCAATTTTAGGAAGTAGTTCACCCTAATCCACACCAAACAGTCTAGATTCAATGCTACTCTTTGGCCTTATCACCTGCTCAAACTCAGACCCAAAACAATGAAGAGAAAGACCCTAAAACTTGCCTAAATTTTCCTTGAGGCCAGCAACTTACTTCCTGTAGCAGCTTAGCCTTATTATAGATGTTTTCTTGCCAAAAAAACAAACCCTTCACATCAACGTCCTCCTTCTTCTTGAGCTCAACCAAAGAGAGCTCTATGAGATGTTGCACACTTGGACTACATTAGGGCTTCCTTAAGATAGCTTCATTAGGGAAGCCTTTAGGTTTGCGTTTTAGTAGGGACCAACATATAGGGTTGTAGGCCTCCTTCTTGATAGCGTTAGGGCTTCTCTTCATGATTGCATCCTCTAGATTAGGGAAACATCTTTTCCTCCAATGTCTAGGGCTTCCATTCCTAGATTTCTCTTCCACTAAAACCCAAGACAAGTGGAGAGACATCAACATATAATTTTGTGTGAAATGACTCTCAAGTCATCTCCTTTTATACTAAAACGTTGAGCACATGTGGGGTTTATTTGGTTGTTGGCCAACCTTGACGAATTGCCTTATAACACAAATAAATTCATAACTCCATGAATAATTATCGGAATCGGATGATATTTATATCAATCCTACACCTCTCGATGAGAGGGATCCAAGAAAAATATCAGCTACCATAAATAAGATGACCTACATGGAGTTTGGGCCTAGTTTCCAATTTTAACACTCCCTCTCAACTACGAAGAACTCCATCTACTGATCCATCTGTCCAACTATACTATCTCTGCCATCAGTGCCCTGCACTTCTATGCTCTACTCCACTCTACTCTGCTCTAATCTGCTAAACTCTATTCTACTGAGCTCTGCTCTACTTTACTGAGCTCTGCTCTACTCTGTTGAACCATGAAGAAGAAGAATTAATCGAGAATGTCCCAAACCATTCTCTACTGACCTAAAGTTAGTTCCATATTAAGAGAGTGTGTCATACCACTCTTACTGATCCTAGAGTAGTTTCATTGATCCTAGATCAATATCACAAGAGAGTGTCTCAAACCACTTATGCTAATCCTAGATCAGTTTCATTGATCCTAGATCAATGGAGGTCATCGTAGCATAGGGAGTACGGTGGATAAAACGATGCGTCCACCAACAGTACTATTATGGTCCCTAAACCCATTTACATGCTCATTGACCAAATGAGAGGTACTTCCCATGAGTCCCAGACTGCATGGGTAGGATGCATCGACATGAGAACGACTCATCCTATCCCTAAGTCACCACATGGTATCATAGGGGTAGGCTGAGCCATTCACCCTATACACATTGCACCATTAGGGGAGGGTGAGTCACCCTATGGTCTCTTGTTGCTCCAATAAGTACCCCAAGCCCCCCGAAGCTCCAAGAGCTCAATGCATGCAACATGCAGGACCCTCATAAGAAGGTTTCTCAATGATTCCAAGTCATTCAGGAAGGTCACAAATTTTACCTTTCCCCCAAGGCTTTGATAGAATGTCTGCGGCCTGTACATTAGTCTCAATGCATGGAGCCTCCTTGCTCATCAACATACCATATCTTAGATAAGGTATTATCTGATGTCTATATGCTAGAGAAATCATAGAATACGGGACTCCTCAACAATCGAATCCCCCCCTGGTTGACACAAAATATCATGGTGGTATCCATCATGTGTACAAATAGCTCACTAAAGAGCTCCTGCAACCAGGCAGCTTCACACGAGGTCATATTCGTATCTATGTATTTAGTCTCACCGGTGCTCAAAGCAATTGTCTTCTACTTCCTGCTCATCTAGGATATTGAGCAGAACCCAAATAGAATAAGCACTCAAAAGTGGTCTTGAGATCCTCCACACTACCTGCCTAGTTAGCATTTGAACAATCATGCAACTTCATATTTCTGACAGTGTATCTCAATCCATGAGAGATTGTGCCCCGAAGATATCTCAGAATATTCTTGGCACCAATCCCGTGGGGCTCAACCATATATGAGCTCATCATACTAACTGCAAATCATATGTCCGAATGGAAGTTCACTAAGAACATCAATGCGAATGAGTTTACGAAACTTAGAGGTATTTCCCAAATCTGGTCCAACATCACTACCATATAACTTATAAAAGTTAAGATCCTCAAGGTAGTCATGGGCTTGCCATTTGCCATTCCACATATGGAATCCCTTTTACTTCTGCAAATGAGAGGGTCTGCACCTGTCAGAAATAGGTTGTCCTCAAAAGGTGTCCGTATGAGAGGTCTATCATCCACAACCTTCGAGCAATGGTTTAGATTGGTTTCGCTCCTAGTGAATCTCGGCTTCATTAGACAACTATCAATCCTCTCATACTACACCCAGGGTGTTTTTCTTCAATCCATAAAGGGATTTCTTCCACCTAAATACATGATATTCCTAATCATGAATCTCAAACTCCTCGGGTTGTTCCAAACCTGTGGACTTGCTACATGAGGGGAATGGTCCCCTTGTGAGATTTTCCTTCGATACATCTTAGACATGTACCTTCAGGCTCTTCTTGAATTCAAGCATCCATGTCACCATTTGACTCACATCAGGTAGGGCCCCATAAGTAGACCTCCCATGTTATAGATGAGATATGTCAATTGACATGATCCCTAATGGACCATCTTACAACTTGATACAAATTTCCAACTCTGAACCCATGAGAAAAAGCATCTTTGAAATTTCTATTTTCAAACACGTACCTTTCCATTGATGAATGCCACCCCGAAACCTTTGAATTCCATTGCTGAAATGGACACCAGTTTCTTCTTGTGATCAGGTACATAAAAGAGATTATGTAAATGAATTGACTTACCCTCATTCAATTGAGGGGTAACATTCCCTTTGTGTTTCCGAGAAAACTAGTGTCTATTTGATCTGCTAGTCCCACTAAGATAGGTAGCTATCTTAGAAACAAACAATTCAAAGTAGCTTGTGTTTTCCTTTATGCATGATAGATAAGAGAGAAGCAGAGAGAACCAACCTGAATCTTTCGCTTGGCTCCTTGCTTGTTTCCTCTCTCCTTTGATAGAGCTTGCCACTCCTTTCTTACTTGTCCCATTTTAAAGAACACCTATAGAGGCAAAGAAACAAAACACCATCAAAGCATAGAGATCTATAATACCATAAACAATGCAAAATCAGAGGTACATTAACCATACAATCGCATTCACAAATAGCAAGATTCACAAATACACAAGTATATGGAGGAAAACTCAATTAACGTAATTGATAGTAGAAGTAGAAGAGAGGATTACAACCCAGTTGTCTGATCTAGCATCATCGTTTGAGCATGAAAGCCCTCTTCACCTCATGAGAAGAAAGATCACCCAACAATGCAATGTCTCAAAGAGAAACCAACAACACTTACAAATTACAAAATTCAGCCTCTAGATCTCTCAGATGAGGGATCCATTTATAGATATTTGCAGAGGGGTGAGTCAACTTCTGGGTTTTTGATTAGTGCCATTTCACTAATAGTTCTTGGTTCCACTTGGAGATTTCATGATCTCTTACTCATCCCTGAGCGAATTCAGAGAGGCAAGTGTCAGATGAGAAGTTTGTAGAAGATTCTCTGGGTTTCCACTTAGCAAACTATGTCTGCCATTTGTCTACTCTCGCTCATCGCACCCTACAGAAGGCCTTTTCAGTATGAATCACACCTCTTCTGTGTAGCAGGTGAGATGCATCGCACCCTAACCAAGGAGCAGCCAGTATGGTCCAGTTTTGGCCAGTTTTGAGTAGTTTTTCAGGTGGAACTTTTGGGAAATGATGTAATCAGTTGACCATGATCCTTTAGGGAGTGAAACAAAACTTTTAGGGGTTTAAGAGCCCTTGGTTTATCGACATATGTGATTGGCGTTGTAGTGCCCAAATATGTCTATAATTTGCCCCCTAAAGCATGAGGTCATAAATCTTCTGATGTCGGGTGAAATGCTTTATCATGAGGATCTGAGGTTTTTTGAACTCGAAGGTGACTTGTAATAAGATACAATACAATACATTATCTTCATATTATTTTCATGATCTAGCTGAGGCGAGCATTCCCATGCTCAGCTTTATAAATTATTTTCATGTACATAGGACATACAACCATCTGCTGTTGCAGACTAGTGATTCTTGTAGAGCCATCATCCCTTAGCTTGGATGATCATTTGTGCAGCTATGGTGTACGTTTAATGTCTTTATTTTCCTGAATATATTGCAGCTCGGATGGATGAAACTAGATCCGGGGTCTTCAAATCGTTCAATCTTCACCTGATGTACAAGTCGATCCATGTGAAAAGATGTTCTGAAGTCGAACATGGAAATACATCGCCTGATTACTAGCCAATGATTTAAGCTGTTAATAGGTGCGAGAGGAATCACCAATAATGATGATGACCCTCAAGGTACTACAATACAATTCACGTGGTGTGAATATATGAGTTGATGTCGAACACCACACAAAATCTTTCGGTCGAAGGCCATTGATGTAAACCTATCGTCGAAAGTGAGAAACTTTCCATTGAGGCATGCAAGCTTCAAACTCTTGAAAGGGTTGTTCCTAAGTCAAATTCTTGGATAATGAGTTGATGTCAACAAGAAGTGACCCATCATAGGAGGGCCTTAACGAATCCCACATCTATAACATGAAATGAAGCAAATGATTTTCTGGAGGTGAAAACGATCTAATGATACAAGGTTCAAGAATGGTGGTCATGAAAAATGGAGAGTGAAGGTATTGCAGTGGATGAGGCATTAGCTGGGTTGGTGAATTCTCTGAATGACTTCTCTTGAAAATATCAGTGACACTGATATGGATTGGTAGCGTTAAGCCCAAAAATGGATGGTACGGAGGGCCAATGGTGATGTGAATGGTGAACGGAATAACCCAACCCGACTCAATCATGGTGATGGAGTGAAAGTGTCATGTTCAAGAGCGACCTACTACCAATGAAGTTCTTCAAGTTTTCTTCCCTTTTTCCACAATCATTGCTGACCAATACCTCTTTATTTTTTTCAAGCTTGAGGAGGATAACATATAGTTTTTCTATAATTTTCCCTTTGAGTAAACCTGTCGCTATGTTTTAGCGAGCTTAGCGATAGTGAAACTCGTTCTTGTCTAGATGGACAAGTTTGTCACTATTGTTTTAACGAGTTTAACGATAAGGATAACTCGGTCCTTTTCATGTTTAGAGAGTTTGAAAAGGGACGAAAAGGAAACTCCAGCAGTTCTTTTTCATATCATAATCCCTTGAGTCCAAAAAAAGATTAAAATAATACAAAAGGGATGACTTGTCCGATCACTTTAGCAAGCCGAAAAAGACAAGCGCTTGATATTTTTGTGGAATGATCCCTCAGGTCCAAAAAGATTAAAATGTAGAGGAGGGATGGCGCTTCCCCTTACTTTAACGAGCTAGAAAGGCTAGTAGCTTGGCAATCTTTTCATATTTTACGAGTCTAAAAAGAGCTTAAAAGAGGCTCATTTTTGAGGAACGAGTGATGTTTTTGAGTAACAACTAGTTCCAGGTAAGTTTGGAACTTCTCAAACATGGCAGTGTAAAGAGGGTGGCTAACAAAATCACTCGTCGCAACTGTTCCTCAAAAGGGTAAACAATCAAGTGGAACTATATGATTGGCCAAAAGAATGGAGGTGACAGTAAGAACACAACCAAGGCTCAAAAGGCTGATAGCAAGGTAATCAAGAAGGTTATTTACCAAGGGTGGATTCATTTTTTAATGAGCTTGAATCTTTAGAAACTATGCTCAGTGGCAGGTTTATTTCTTAACGAGCTTGAACCTTGTGGTAACATTGCTTATTGCCGGGTTTATTTTTTAACGAGCTTGAAATTTGCGGAAACATTGCTTGCTGCTAGGTTTATTTTTTAACGAGCTTGAACTTTGCAGAAACATTGCTCGCCAATCGTCTTTAAATATGTCTCTTATTAGTAGGTTCATTTTTTAGTGAGCTTGCCCCATGTGAGACTTTGCCAACTGCCTTTTTATGCAGGCTAGAAATGACCAACTATAGAACTAACTATACTAAGAGTTAATGAACTACTGAGGTTAGGTAGGATAGTTTAGATAAAACATTTCCTTTGCTTTGCTTGCATGCCGTCGACAAAGGTGAATGGTGGATCAGACCATTCACCTAACCTAAGCAGTTGAACTACGAGTTAATCTAAAACACTACAAGGTTAGAGTTACGCTGGTCACTTTTCACTTACATAAAAAAGGTTTGCATGCCTCCAGGTGTTGAGAAAACGAGAATTTCCAAGTTACCGGTATGGAAGTTCCTGCATTTAAGTAGGATTGTTCCATATGCAAAGCAGACAAAAATCTTCCTTGGCTTCATCCATCGAAATGGAAAAAGGTGAATGGTCTGAGCTTCCAATCACATAATGTGCGAGGAGATCCTATTTCAGATAGATCCCATATCCTACACGGAAATGGCGTTTCGAACCGATCATATAACCTACAAGGAAATTTGTTTTTTCATCTAGGTTTGCCTGCCGAAGTAGACCAGGGTGCATGCCCCCTAAGCTTTGTTACATTCACCGAATCACTCGCGGTAATTAGGTGGATGAACTGGAGGTTGAAGAGACATTCTTGACGCAAAGAGACCATTTAGGGATGGTGTTTGACTCGTAGCTGTCTTTGAACCTGGAAATGAAAGCTGGTCGACAAGTTGCACCATTCTACCTTCATGCGGGAAACACATCACCCAAAAGAGTGTGGAAACAATAGCTCCCATGCTATAAATTTAGTCATGCCCAAGGAGTAGATTGTAATATAGTGGCCCTTGGACTACCATCATGTTCAAGTGAACAGTTTTCCTTCTCAAAATTATAGGAAAATTTGGAAGGATCCCTAACGGTCGACTGGTTCCTTTGTTGAAGCCTGACAAATTTCGATTCTTAGGCAGAAACGATGGTGAACCAAGTGCTTTCCAAGAATTTGAGGAAAGGATACTCACAGAAGCCCCTTCATCTAGGATAGTGCTAGACATGATCATTTTGTAAACTTGTACTATGATTTGGAATGGTACATTAGGTGGAAGGCAGGGTCCCGCTAGTAGATTCGAATCAAAGGAAATGACTAGATTGCTTGGAGGGGGGACCGAATAAACGGCTGGATGAATCTCTTGAAATGGGGAACTTCCCTCCTGTGGTAAAGGAATGGGTAGATTGCCCCCATGTTCATCAGTCTCTTTATTAACAAAAATACTTTTAACGGTGTCGTTCTCATTCTCTTTGGAAATTGTACCATATGAAGGTACACCTTCTAAAGGCAAGACTGGGTCGGTTGCCATCCCGACCTATTGAATTTGATCCGGTATGGAATCAAAGGGTTTACTTTCAATGATAGGTGTTTTGATCAACAATTGAGGTATGTCAGTCAGATTTTCAACTGGTGATGGACTCGGCAAGAGTTTCTTGTATCCAGGTGGAAGTCACTGCAGTGAAGCAGGACGGTTATCCAAGACACTTTTGGCTTCGTCCAGAAAAGGAGAACGGTGAAGGGCATGATCACCTTCATACAACCTACAAGGGAATCTAAGCTTTCCTTTTTGTCCATTGATTTCATTTTCACTAGTTGATGGTGTGCTATCAACATGATCGACAGAGGTTGACGACACCGAATGGTGCAAGTGGGGAGACCAGTCTCTCAAGATCTGTGGAATGCAAGGAAAATCTCGATGAAAGTGGTTTCCCTTGAAAATTAAGCATGGAGATTTGGTTTTGGAAGGTTTGGTGTGCGGATTTTCGCTGGATGATGCATGGTTACCCCCTTGCTTGACTGGCTTCTTCTTGTTCTTCTCCTTCCCTTTCTTCTTCTTCTTAGTTACTTGGTTGTTAGTATCACTAGTTTCACCAAGTGAAGAGGAAGGAGGATAGGGAGAAACAAACAAAGTAGAAGGTGAGGGAGCAACTCCAGTATCATCTGGTTGTTGATTTGACTGCTGAGGAATTATGGTGTTTTGAATGACAGACATTGAGAATAGCCATACCGGCAGGCCAATTGTGATTCTTGGAAGGGACAATGTAGCCATATATGGAGCACCAATATCTCCCCATGAAGAGAAAGGACTAGGATTCCCCCTAAGGGGAAATCCTTGATTGGTTAATTCCATTACCTCAACCTAAGATCAACGAAGGAATAGGAATGTTATTCCAAATTAAATAAATTTTATGACACTTTGACACAACTTGCTTTTTCAATTTTTAAGAGTTGAGAAAAAGCTAAAGGTGACTCTAGTCGCCTTCGATTTTTAAGGAGCATGAAGTGACAAGTGCTTAGATGGACCTTTTCTTTTAAGGAGTTGAAAAGGAACGAAAGTGACTACTCTGGAAATCTAGACAAAGGGATTACCAAACCAATCGCAAAACTGCAATATACACCTTGGTGGTAAATTAAAGAGAAATTGCCAAGGACTTTACGTATGACAGTCAATCTTCCCGAATGTTGTGTTCAGTGCATTGCGATCGATAGGGTGGTAGATAAGGCTTCCTAAGGATAAAGGATATCAGCCTATTGTGGTCTCCCAATATATACTCGATGGTACGAGGAGCACAAGTCGGTACTGGCACTTGTCGTATCAAAGAGGAGGAACCACCCAACCTTCGATGAAAACAATAGTTACCAAGTTTCACAACGCCGGAACAAGTCTCTAGCCTGGAATTATATATGTGTTGCGTTAGGTTCCAAAGCATTTTTATGTTCATTGAGGTTTATTTTAGAGTTGTTCTTTCTTAGAAGTTTGTCTTTCAATGTTAACCTCATGATGTAGATGTAAAATTCCTAAATATGCAATCTAAAATGATAAACAGTCGTTTGTTTTCTTTAAGCAATGAAAATCCTAGGTACTAAGGAAAGAAAAGTAAGATTCTTTCAACAGAGAGCAAAGAGCACACACTAAATGCACTTTTCCTAAATCATTTTCTGCATGCATTCTAAATGTGAATGCACATGCATGTATTTGTTTTTCTGCTTCCTTAATGTGAGAATGCCAAAAAGGAAAGCTAAGTACAAATCTGAACTATTTTCTTCAAAGCAACATTTTAACAATTTCTTTCCAAAATGAAGGGAAGACTAAAACGACACTTTCAATTTCGAATGGAAAACTGCTTTCGACACTTCAAATATTGACAATTCAAATCAAATACAATGACAAAAGTACAATTAAATATTTATAAGAGGAAGAATTTATGACACTCTTCTTCCTGAATCAAAACAATAGTTACGACACTTTTGAATCAAAAGATGATAGTTCGATTAAGCTACTCTTGACAAAGGAGGACTGTAAATAATGAAAAATGCATAAAAAGAACATTCGCAATTCTTGATAAATGGAGGTTGAATAATGTAAAGGAAGAAGGCTTCAACAATGATATACTGATCATAAGCAGCAAAACTACTTAATAGAGATGAAAACAAAGAAGAAAAAACCAAATTCCAGAGAAGGAAACAATGTCATTCAATCATCGCACCTATCCTTAAGGGAAACAAGGATGCATCTCACTTGCAACACATGGGAGGTGTGATGCATCCAGACTGCTAGTTATAGACATTGCGATGGACTAGGGAACGAAACCGAGCTTGGTTTTTGCTCAAAGTTTGCAGCTAAGTTCAGTGATTTAGGCTAAGTTATGATAGACAGTAAAACAAAGTATAGGGGTATGATATTATGAGGTTATTGACCTACCATAAGGGCACTTAGGATGTTTTCAAGTCAAATGTTCAATTCATAAACCAACCCAGAGATTGATTGAAGCAGCGTTGATCTACTTTGCAGTTGCATAGCAAAAGCAATTCGAAAGCTAGCTAGCTTAACTTCAGGCTCTATCTGTAGTTTATAAAGCAAACAATAGTGACAAAAAACAAACTATTCGTTCCCCAGTGCAGTTTCCATTTTGTTTTTGGGAAAACTAGTGTCTATTTGATCTACTAGTCCCACTACAACAGGTAGCTATCTTAGAAACAAACAATTCAAAGTAACTTGTGTTTTCCTTTATGTATGATGATAAGAGAGAAGCAGAGAGCACCAACCTGAATCTTTCGCTTGGCTCCTTGCTTGTTTCCTCTCTCCTTTGATAGAGCTTGCCATTCCTTTCTTACTTGTCCAGTTTTAAAGAACACCTGTAGAGGCAAAGAAACAAAACACCATCAAATCATAGAGATCTATACCATAAACAATGCAAAATCAGAAGTACATTAACCATACAATTGCATTCACAAATAGCAAGATTCACAAATACACAAGTATATGGAGGAAAACTCAAATAGCTTTATTGAAAGTAGAAGTAGAAGAGAGGATTACAACCCAACTGTCTAATCCAGCATCATCCTCCCCGCATGAAAGCCCTCTTCACATCATGAAAAGCAAGATCACCCAACAATGCAATGTCTCAAAGAGAAACCAACAACACTTCCTTACAAATTACAAAATTCCAACCTCTAGATCTCTCAGATAAGGGATCCATTTATAGAATTTGTAGAGGGGTGAGTTAGCTTTTGGGTTTTTGATTAGTGTCATTTCACTGATAGTTCTTGGTTCCACTTGGATATTTCATGATCTCTTACTCATCCGTGGGAAAATTCAGAGAGGCAAGTGTCATATGAGAATTTTCTAGAAGATTCTCTAGGTTTCCACTTAGAAAATTGTCTCTGCCATTTGTCTACTCTCGCTCATCGCACCCTACAGAAGGCATTTTCAGTATGCATCACACCTCTTATGTGTAGTAGGTGAGATGCATCACACCTTGACCAAGGAGCAGTCAGAATTGTCCGGTTTTGGCTAGTTTTGAGTAGTTGTTCAGGTGGAACTTCTAGGAAATGATGTAATCAGTTGACCATGATCCTTTAGGGTGTGAAAAAAAACTTTTAGGGGTTTAAGAGCTCTTGGTTTATCGACATATGTGATTGGGGTTGCAGTGCCCAAATATTTCTAACACTATTCCCTTTCCGAGATAGGTGGAATTGACTCCAATTATAATCCCACGATTGTTTCCATCTCTACCAAATTAGAGAGAGCAGACTTCTATTTGATGAAGTGCCTTGAAGAACTACAATCAATAAGACAGATTCCCAAAGAATATAAAGGAGAGGGCCAATACAAAACTCTTTTTTGTGTTATTAGAATCAACATTTGATTCTTCATACCCAGGGTTCCTTTCTTTCTTTGAAGAGTCAGTCATTTCCTTGATGACCTACATTGCTTGTAATTCCTTTGATCATTTGAGATGTCCATGGAATGATTGTTAACATTATCAAGTGATGTATCCCTATCATTCAGACACTCCTTCGCATACTGGCCGAACTTATTACAAGCAAGGCATCTGCCTTTCCTTCCACACTTAGATCTAGACTTCCCATTGAAGTGATTTTTAGGTAGGCTATCAGAAGCTTCTGTTACGCCATTCTAATAATATTCTCTACTTTTATCATTGATGTCAATATGGCAATATTCAAGGAGCCAAGAGGAGCAAACAGAGCCATCATAGGAGCAAATAGAGCTATCAGAGGAGCCAAGAGGAGCAGACAGAGCCACCAGAGGAGTAAACAAAGCTATCAGAGAGTATACATGGATGCAAAGATATCAAAGAGCATATATATATGCGTTTAACACTATCGGAGGCCAAAACCCATATAACCCACACACACACACACACACACACACACACACACACACACACACACACACACACACACACACACACACACACATATATATATATATATAGATATAACACTATCAATGGCTAAAACCTATACATATATGCAAATACACTATCGGAGCAGAAAGGCAGAGTTTATATATGTGTGCATAGAATACACTATCGATGGAAAAAACCTACACTTATGTGCAAATACACTATCGAAGTGGGCATTATATACATATCGACAACAGTGAAATCGATGGTTCGGCTATGTGCCATCACCCCAAACCCCCGACAACGATATATATATGTATCGGTGATAGTGAAATCAACGGTTCGGCTATGTGCCATCACCCCACACCCCCGATTGTGAGATATACGTTGCGAACCTGAAAAGAACACTGTGGAACGTTTAATGTTATATCACATCCACAGGAGGATCGTTCGTTGCCATTGGCGATGCCATGGGCTCGATGTATAAAGGACCCCGGAAGCCTTGATTGCCGATGACAATATATGTAGCGAACTCGATACAGTAGAGATGCGGGTGTAATAATTCTTGAAGTCTCCCCTTTAACATTCTCGCTTGTTTCTTTCTCATATTTCCTATGTAGTTGAATATTTACCGTGTGCAGGGTTTGGAGGCAAAAATAAGGAATTCTCCCGATAGTTTATGAGGCTGAACTAAAGCTGATTGCAATTGTGATTGTGATATGGCATGTCCATTAAACAATGTTGTCTCTATGTATGTATGTTATGATTGAAAAAATGGGTTCTCTGTTACAGTTTTAACATACAGCGACTGAAATGCCAGGAAGCCGAATGGAAAGCCAGCGCAGAGGAAACCAAAAGGCCAAATCAATGGAGAAGAGGGAAGCCAATGGACAAGCCAACATAGAGGAAGCTGAAGCAAGCACTGAAGAAGCTGAAGAGCCAGTGGGAAGCATAAACAAACAGTTAGAGGCATCAGGAATACAAAAACAGGAAAAAAAAAGGAAGTGTGTTCGAACAATGAGAGTGAGAGGAAGCCAAAGTTCAGGCAGAGGCCGCAGAGGCAGTAGAGGCAGGAGAAGTAGGAGAATAGGAGTGAAGCAGAAGCTTAGCAGGCTTGGAGCAGAGAACTACAACAAAACAATTTCTACCAGGTTAGAGTTGGAGCCTACGGGGTTGGAGCCTCACAGAAGTCCAAGTTGGTGCTTGGAAACTGATTGCAACCATTTATATAATGTATTTGTTTCATTTCACTATTTGTGTTAATAAAAGCTTTTATTCAGGCTATCTATTTCTGTGTTCCATCTATATATATATATATATATATATATATATATTATATATATATATATATATATATATATATCTGTTTTAGTGCTAAAAAGAAATACTGATTCACCCCCCATCTCAGTATTTCCAACAATTGGTATCAGAACCAGCTTCTTCATATTAGCCTAACATCTTGAAGAAGGATTCATAGCCATGATGAGAAATCACGAAGCATCAAGAAGACCTTCTCTGTTCGATGGCACTAATTTTGGTTTATGGAAAAAGAGAATGACCTACTATTTAATGTCCCTTGGACCTGAAGTCTGGCATTTGGTTCTAAATGAGTACCCAATTCCTTCCACTCTTCCAATAGATCGAGATGAGAGGACAACCTACATTGCAAATGCAAAACCTTTGAACTCCATCACTAGTGGAATCACTGATTCTGAGTTTAGAAAAGTCATGAACTATAACTTTGCCAAAGAAATGTGGGAAAAGATAATTGGCTTATATAATGGGGACTCAAAAGTCAAGAATGCAAAGCTTCAAACTCATAGAAGGCAGTTTGAAAGTCTGAAAATGGAAGATGAAGAAGATATTGCAGCATACTTTCTCCAAGTAGCTGAAGTGGTCAACTCTCTTAAAGGATTGGGCAAAAACTTTGAAGAAAGTACCATTGTTCAAAAGGTATTAAGATCTCTTCCAGACAGGTTTGACTCCAAAATAAGCGCTGTAGAAGAAATAAAAGATCTAGATACTCTCAATATGGATGAAATCCATGGAATCCTCATTGCCTATGAGATGAGAAAAGGTGGCCCAAGCTCCAAAGATGCAGCATTCAAGGCTACAAAACCAAAGAAGGGGAAAGAAAGAAATGACTGTAGTGATGAATCCAATGTGGAATCTGAATTAGCTCAATTTGTACGAAAGCTAAAGAAAGGATATAAGATAAACGGTAAGTACCCTATTATCTATTTCAAATGTGGGAAAATAGGTCATTATGCTGCAAAATGTCCTCATAAACATCATAGTGATGATGAAGGAAATTCTAAAAGAATGGTATACAAGAAGAAAGGTTTCAATAAGAAGAACTTCTTCTCTAAGCAAGATGAGTCTAACGAGGATTAATTTGTAGTCATCAAAAGGAAATCAGATAAGGAAAGTGACCATGATGAAATCCAAGAAACGTTATTCATGGCATTCACAAATGATGATGACTCAGGGCTAGAAGGAAATGTATATGAACTATTAACAAGTGCCATCGAAGAAAATGAAAAATTGCGGAATAAAATCATTTCTCTCAAGGTAGAAAATGAGGAAACAAGAAGAAGAGAAGATCTCTTGGAAACAAAGCTAAAAGAAAAAGAAGAGATTTGCGGAGAATGTGAAGCCGAAATAGTATCTCTAAGGAAGGAATTGGAGCAAGCCAAAAAGGGTTGGAAAAGCTCTCAAATACTTGAGACTATCCTAAAAAGTCAAAAACCTCAACATGACAAGTCTGGAATAGGTTTTAAAGGAGAATCATCAAGCACTAAGAATAGTGTGAAAAGCTATGCCGATGCACTTTCTAGCAACCCAAAAGAAGAAAAAGTATGTCATCAAAGGCGCATCCCAGATCCAAAGAATGAAGAGAGAATAACTCCAAAGAAGAATGTGGATTCGAATCATGGATGCTACAGCAAATACAAACCAATATTGCATCAAAGGCCCATCTCAAATCCAAATAATGAAGCGGGAGTAATTCCAAGGAAGGAAATTGACCCAAACTGTGGCTACTACAACAGGTACAAAACTAGCTTTCTTAGACATTGTTTTCATTGTAAAAGCTTTGGTCATTAAGAGAGACATTGCATGGCTCACAAGAGTGAAACACCAAAGCTAAAGGATCAAATAATCAAACCATATGGCCCCAAAAGGCAGGGACAATCAAAACCTTCAATTCATTTGATCCCTTGACCAAATTTGACCTGATTTGCTCATTATGCCACAATAACAGACACTATGGACAAAACTGCCCATTCAAAAGGAGAAAAGCAAGTAGTGAGAATCCCAACATGGATAAATGTGGCCTGGCTCTATATGCTCAGAATAATGAAAATCACTGGTTTGTGGATAGTGGGTGCTCTAGACACATGATAGGGGACAAAAGGAAGTTTGTCTGATTAAGAAAAAAGGAAGGAAATGTGTCCTTTGGAAATGGATATGGCAGAATTGCGGGAAAAGGAACTGTTACCCTCATTAATGGAAAAGGAAAAGTTCAAGATGCTCTACTAGTAGATGGGCTCAAACACAACCTTCTAAGTGTCAACCAAATCTGTGATCAAGGACATAATGTTGTCTTTAGCACCAAAGACTATGAAATAAGGAACTCTTCCTTAGGGGAACTTGTGGCGAAAGGGGTTAGAACACTAGACAACATTTACATTCTAAACAAGATTCAAGAAAATAAATGCTACCTGAGTCAGATAGATGAAATTTGGTTGTGGCACAAGAGACTTGGACATACGAGCTTCAAAAATCTGAACAATATCAGCAAGATTAAGGTTGTACGAGACATCCCAAGGCTACTCAAACCAAATCAAGGAGTATGTGGTCCTTGAACATGGAAAGAAAACTAGAACCAACCACAAGATCAAGGATCTCTTTACATCAAAGCCCTTGGAGATCATCCATGCTGATTTATGTGGACCAACTAGAAATCAGGCACTCCAAGGAGAAAGGTACTTTGTTTTATTTGTTGATCACTATACTAGAATGATGTCGATATATTTTATAAAATATAAATCTGAAACATTTGAGTGTTTTAAGAATCTAAAATCACTTGTAGAAAATGAAAAGGACTCAAAAATTAAGTGCCTCAGGACAGATAGAGGGGGAGAATTCACATCAAAAGAATTTAATGAGTTCTGTAACATACATGGAACTAAAAGAGAATTCTCTGCTGCCAGAACACCCCAGCAAAATGGGGTAGTAGGAAGAAGAAACCAGAAAGTTCAAGAAATGTTAAGAACAATGTTGTTAGTAGCAGACTTGTAGCTAAAATTCTAGAGAGAAGCAATGGAAACAAATGTCTATACCTTGAATTGAACTCAATTAAGACCAAATTGTGAAAAAACTCCTTATGAATTATGGAAAGGAAGAACTGCTTCAATAAAGTACTTCAAGATCTTTGGAAGCAAGTGCTTCATAAAAATCAATGATGTCTCGCCAAGAAATTTTGATTCTCGGGTAAATGAAGGGATATTCCTTGGATACTCTACACGGAGCAAAGCCCACAAGTGCTACAATTTTCAACTAAAGGAAATAGTGGAAAGCATTGATGTAAAGATTGATGAGGACCTTCCAAAAAAAAATAAAAAAAATAAATTGAAGAACATGAAGATGATCCTCTCATTGAAGAAGAAGAACCTAAAGATGAAGAAATAGACCAGGAAGAAGAAGAAGAGGAAAAAGAACCACCTCATACCCCTTCAAAGATGAAGTTTCTCCAGAAATATCATCTAGAAGAGAAGATTATTGGCGATAGATATGAAGGGATGAAAACCCAAAGAAGGATGATAATTACACCAAAGAGAAATGTTATTGCTCTTCTATCCATGATAGAACCATAAACATTTGCACAAGCAAGTAAGGATCCTCATTGGGTAAAAGCCATGGAAGAAGAAATGTCCCAAATTGAGAAGAATGAGACATGGGCACTGGTAGCTCATCCAAAGGACAAAAACATAATAGGAACCAAGTGGGTGTTAAAAATAAAATGAATGAAGAAGGACAAGCTATCAAAAGCAAGGCACGGCTAAGTTATCAGAAACAAGGCAAGGCTTGTCTACAAAGGCTATTCACAAATTGAAGGAATTGACTTTGAAGAGACATTTGCACTAGTATCTCGTATGGAATTTATCAGGATGTTCTTTGTATTTGTTTGCTCAAAAGGATTCAAAATCTATCAAGTGGATGTAAAATCAACATTTCTGAATGGGGAACTCAAGGAAGAAGTCTACATGGAGCAAACAAAAGGGTTTGATCTAACATAAGGAAAAGACCTAGTCTGTAAGTTGAAAAAGGCATTATATGGGTTGAAACAAGCTCCCAGAGCTTGGTATGCAAGATTGGATCACTATCTACAAAAACAAGGCTTCAAGAAGGGAGTGGCAAGGAGTAATCTCTACATAAAGAAGAATGCAGGTAATCTACTAGTCACACTTGTTTATGTTGATGTTCTAATTTTTACTAGCAATAATGATGAAATGAGCCGTGAATTTTCTCAAAACATGTCAAGAGAATTTGAGATGTCAATGATAGGAGATTTATCTCACTTCCTTGGACTACAAGTATCTCAAACTAGAGCAGGATTGTTTATATCTCAAGCCAAATATCTTAAAGACATGCTTAAAAGATATGGAATGGAAGACTATGCACCCATGAGCACACCTATGTCCACAAATTTAAAATTAAGCAAAGATGATGATTCCCCTCCAGCAGATGCAACTCATTACAGGTCAATAATTGGAGCCCTTCCGTACTTAACTACTACAAGACTCGACATAATATAGGCAATAGGAATGGTGGGAAGATTTCAATCTGCACCTAAACAATCCGATTTGTTAGCTGTAAAAAGAATTCTCAGATATCTGAAAGGAAATCCTGATTTCATCTTTAGTACCCTAAGAGCTCAACACTAACTGTAACTGCATACACCGATGCTAATTGGGACAGAAGTGTAGATGATCGGAAGAGTACTAGTGGAAATGCATTCTTCCTAGGAGACTGTTTAGTATCTTGGCTCAACAAAAAATAGACATCCATATCATTATCCATAGCCAAAGTCGAGTATATAGTTGCAACAGACTATTGTAGTCAAATACTATGGATGAAGGAAGCTCTAAAAGAAGTCAACATAGGTAGAGATCAACCAATTTCCATCTATTGTGATAAAAAAAGTGCTATCAGTCTTAGCAAAAATCTAGTGATGCACTCAAAGACCAAACACATACCAATCAAGTATCATTTCCTTCGTGAAAAAGTAGTTGAACAAACATCATCTTGGAATATATCAATACTAAGGAGAAGATAGCTGATATTTTTAGAAAACCTCTTCCTCGAGAAGCATTTGAGCATCTTCATCAAAAGATGGGGGTTATTTCTTTAGCATCACTTAAGTTCATTCATAAAGATGTTACAGGATAGGGGGAGTAGTTCTACAGGGGGAGTAATTCGAGAGGGGGATTCTATATCCATTCCTTTTCCATTGATGGAAAAGGGGGAGAGAAGAAGAATATTTCCATCAATAACAAAGGGGGAGATTTTTGACATAGATTGTCATTGATGTCAATATGGAAATATTCGAGGAGCCAAGAGGTGCAAACAGAGCCATTAGAGGAGAAAACAGAGCTATCGAAGGAGCCAAGAGGAGTAGACAGAGCCACCAGAGGAGCAAACAGAGCAAAAAGTAGACAGAGCCATTAGAGGAAGCAAAAAGAGCCATTGGAGCAACGGAGGAAGCAAACAAAGCTATCGGAGAGCATATATGGATGCAGAGCTATCAGAGAGCATATATATATGCATTTAACATTATTGGAGGCTAAAATCCATATAATCCATATATATATATATATATTATATATATATATATATGCATTTACGCTAACGGCGGCTAAAACCTATACATATATGCAAATACACTATCAGTGCGGAAAGGAGAGTTTATAGATGTGTTGCACATAATACACTATTGGTTGAAAAACTTTCTTAAGTGCAAATACACTATCAGAGCGAGCATATATATACACATATCAAGAGAGAGTGATATTTATGGTAGTTCGGCTATGTGCCATCACCCCAAACCCTGACAACGATATATCTATATCTATATATATATATTATATATATATATTATATATATATATATATATATATATATATATATATTATATATATATATATATATATATATTATATATATATATATATTATATATATATCGCAACAATGAAATGGACGGTTCAGCTATGTGCCATCACCCCACACCCCTGATTGCGATATATACATTGTGGACCTGATGACAACACTGTGGAAGGTTTAATGTTATATTACATCCGCAAGAACACAACGCACCAAAGGAGGCCTCTCAACTCAAGGACAAGGGTCCCTATCAAGCTATCAGGTAGCCTCACATACACTCCCTCCATGAACACTCATTTTTCCATGGTTTGGACACAATCTGGTCATGGTTTAGCCTTCTACAGGAAGCTAGAGGACTTTCTACAGGAAGTTCTGTATTTCTACAGGAAACATCCTGTAGAGCTTTTGGACGGGTTAGAATCGATTACAAAGAAGGATTTAGAGCTTGAAGCTCGTTGAGGAGGCATGCAACCACCCTTTTCTTCCATGCTCCACTCGTTTCACCTCCTTTCACCACCATCACTCTCATCTGGTCGAACATACCTGCACATGCATACCAGAACCCTATTTTTTTCAGATAAGAATTTTTTTTTTTTTTTTCAAAATAAAAAATAAGGCCTTTTGAGGCTCGCACACTTCACCTGTCTAGGCAACCTCAAGACCCTTCACCTGTGAACGTGACTCCATTTATTTCAGCATGCACCCCAAAAGGAGAAACGACTGTAGGATGTCCTACAGAAATCTTGTAACAATTGATCCAGCTGGAGCACCTACCATGAAGACACCAGAAGCTCGTAGAACCGGTGCATGCAGTATTCACCACCAGGGAAACGGGTCTCAAAGTCTTGTAACTAGTAACAACCAATGAAGAGGGGCTCCAGCACCTGTGCACAATGCAGCAATACGTAAATCTAGCATCCCTCGTCCTGAAACTGAAAAAACCCACGTCCATGGCTGCACAGGTAAGTGCCTAACCTTATTTCATCAAATTACATAAGCTATACTCTGAATATGCATGACTGTGAGAATGGACGGTTTGAACAAGGCTGGTTGCCATTCAACTGGCCACCACAGCTAGTCAGGTGGCCTCGTAGGATCGGAATGGGATTGGTTATGTCGAAACGTCAGATAATTGACACGTGGGAAGTGTCTAGTTGGGGAGAAGTGGCAGTATGACAGGATTGGTGGTGGTAAATGCAGAGGGAAGAATTCGGCAGTCAGGGGCACGCTGGGGAATGATAGCAATGACATCGGCCAACCGATCAGCGGGGACAGCTCACCCCCGCGCCATGAATTCCACAGCATTTTGAAATCGGCCGGTTGAATACTTATGATGCACTGCAATCATTTATGCTCACAACCATTTTGCAGTCGAGTATGCGTCCTCCTCCTCTGCAAGTTGTTAGCCCGAGTTCTCGGTCTGTTCAAATGTCCTGCTACCGCTCAGACTAGTCTCGCGCCATTGTAACCTCCTCCAGAAGCCAGGAACGATTTCTACAGGAAGCCAGAAAGAAACCGCTACAGGACTTTCTACAGGAAGTCCAAAAGAAGGACAACAGAAGGAGAAGTTGGCTGAAATTCTAGCTAAGGAGGCAACAGCTCTGCTGGCCACCCTAAGTACCTCTCCTAAGCCAAAAGAGAAACGAAAGAGGGAGACTCCTCTGTATTTTAAAGCGCGAAGGAGTGTAAGGATTAAGACTGGCAGACCCCAGCCTCCATCAAAAGATCCAACCACCATCGTGGATACCCCTACCACACCAAAGGATAAATCCCCCTCCAAGGAATCCATTACTTATGAGCGGGGGAGCCCAAAAGCATCCTCATGGAGGGAAAGAATGGAGAAATTGAGCTCAGAAGCCTCTCTACAGGATGCTGAGGCTATTCTACAGGAAACTTTGGCTAGGCTGAAAGAAACTGAGAAGATGGACGAGAGAGCAGCCAAGTCACCACAGGAGGAGGAGAGAGTAGCCAAGTCACCACAGAAGGAGGAGAAGGCCGATGTCATCATGGAACCAAGCCCCCAACCCAACTTGGGCTCTTATTATAACTTTTTGGAGGCCGGAAAAATTATTCCTCAAAAGTTCATACTGCCACTATTTTTAGCACTAGAGGAAGAAAGAGTACGAACTCACACTTGGATGAGGATCGCTAAATCCAAGGGGGTGGCAGATATAGGGCCTCTAGAGGAAAGGCTCAAGGAAACACAAAGGGAGTTGGCAAGAGTAAGGCATGTGGAAAGCTCCCAACAAGCCAAGTTAAGAGAAGAGAATGAGTTTCTCAGACAACAGCTTTAGCTGCAGGGACAGAGGAAAGGAGAGGACATAGTAGCCAAGGACCCCTCAGCAGAGCCTCAAGGAAAAGAAGGGGTGCAAGCTGATCTCGAGGAACTTAACCAGCAGCTATAGGAAAGGGAATTGCAGGTAGGTATGGAGATACAATCCTTGAAACAGCAGATGCAATAAAAGGAGGCACAACTGGCCTGCATGGCTAGTTGGGCAATGGAAGCTCTGCAATGTAGGTAGCTGGCCAAATCCTATGGCCTATACCTAAGGGATCAGTTGCTACAGTTCCAAATCAACACATTGGCACAGAGGCGTATCTCCCACATCCAAAACCCCCATCAATTCATGGATTTATGTAACACCAGTTCATTGGAAGATAAGGCCAAGCTTTCAGAGTTTACCTCCATAATTTGGCCCTTCCAAACATCACCTCGTGGGACCCCAACACAGCAGTAGGGGACATGCAGCTGATGGCAATGACCTCATGGTTAAACCATGAAGAAAAGAGAGCAGTTGAGGTCAAGAATGTCATGGACCAAGAGTTACATGAACCACTGTTGATTAGAGCAGAGCCAGGGGACCCCACAACATTGATATCCACTCACCAGCACCTAGCAACCAACTCTCAGGCTTTATTAGAGTACATGGATCGCCAGGCCCAGGCCATAGCACACTTCAAAGATATGGAGCGATTATTAGGGGACAATTGTGTTCATGCTTGCACCCGTAGGTGGATAGCCTCAAAATCCGAGAATATCACACTCCAACTCAGATGAGGGAGGCCTTGGCATGAGTACCTCTCTACAAGAAGTATATGCAGAACCTCCAGGCCAATTGGATAGGCCTCAAGCTAAGTCCACCCTTGCTTTTGGGATTGTTAGACGGAGGCACAAAAGAGGAGGAGCATAAGGAGTGGGAAGAAGTGGAAAGGAAGGCCAGATTCCATGACAGTGTGGAGGCCACTACTTCAGAAGCCTGGGATGTGAGGGTGGCGATTAAAGCAATGAAAGACGAGGAGCTGGACTAGTTGCTCAGAGGATGAGCAACCCTTTTAGCAGGGGGGTGATGATGAGCCCCAAAATTGGTAACTTGTTTGGCTCATTTGGCCTAATTATCCTCATTCAGTCCTTTTTCAAATCCTTCGTTTTCCATAGCTTATGCATTATTTTCAGTATGTTTATGTCATTTGTACGAATAAGGGTAGTCACTCTTCCTAGGTGGCTAACACGTGCTTATTTCAGGTTTTTTGACACATGTTGGAGCAAAATCGAGCAATCATGGGCTAAAATATAGCCAAGCCTGAGGTGAAGATTCGTAGGGGAGTTGTCTATGGCATTAAATAACCCTTCCTCGGGATCTTCACCCCCAACTCCGAGCTCCAAAGGCCACCAAAACTAAATCTAGAAGGCAACCAAGCAGATTTTAGAAAGGACTGTCTAACTCACAATTTGGATAGTCGAGTTCCACAGATTGAGGAGGCTAGCTAGGTCCCTCGTGATGTATAAATGTTGAGGCCTCAGCCTTCGTAAGGGACTTTTGAAACCATTGTGTATTTTGCACCTCAGTGCTGCTAGTTTTATTGTGTTCTTTTGTAGCCATTTTTGGCATCACTCTCATGATTATTTTTTGATAATGAGAAGAAGTTCGATTTTATATCAAATTTGAGTTTTCTATAGGAGCCATAGCTCTCAGGGTTGGGCCCAACCTGAGAGCCTAGAGCCTCCTTTCTGTACTGTTACTTTTCCTTTATGCATCATTGTTTCCCTTTATGCATTTGAACATATTTCTATTAGGCAGATTTAGTTATGTTGCTTGGATAGATCACTCTTTATGAATGAAATTTCTTCAGGTGTTTTGGTAGGAAAATAATAGAAAAAGCTTCAAAGAAAGGGGACAACCACACTCTCGGTTTCACCTCATCCTTATTGGATCAGGGGTTGGAATTGAAGAAACATTGCTGCCCCAACAAAAACACTAGTTTGCTTGACCATGCAACCCTTAGTGTACTGTTTTCCTTTACAGAATTTAGTTATGAGTTTAGAGCTCTGAAATGTTTCTTTGCATAGTTGATGTACATGGTTTTCTCTCCAATACAACTATTGTTCCTTCATGCTTTTGATAGGTAGACTAGATTAGCTCAAGTTTTGATCATTTGCAAGACTTTGTTGATTTGGTCAAAGTACACCATGCAGGGCATCCCCTCCACTCTTTCATCCACCTAAAGCATCATCTGAGACACCTGTTCCGTCTCCTAGCTGATTTCCTCATCTCCCATCTATTTGTTTTCCACGTAACCCTACCTTCTTGCTCAATCATTGCCTTAGCCTTCTTCAAGCCAAGTCAGCCTTCTACACCTTCTCACCACTCCATCCACCAGCCCTTAGGCCACTTTAGACCCCTATCCTACCTCCAGATCCATCCATGCATCTTCCCTCACTCACCCATCCTCTAAAAACCGATTTTCAAACATCCTGTAGAAATTTCTGAACATCTTGTAGAAATTCCTGAACATCCTGTAGAACCCTTGCAGACTTCCTGTAGAAGCTCACAAATAAGGTGTCTTGATATCCAAACTTTTTGAAACTCTCTGGAAGAGCGTTAGGGACTCCTTAGACCCCCTCTGAACCTTTCCACCCTTTTCCAAGCATTTCTCCTCCTTGATCCACCCCTGCACAGTAACGCACAGTTAAAGCACATGCATGATGAAATTGACAACTTAATCAAAAAAATTACAAAAAGATGTTTTCTTAGGACAAAGGTAGTCTAAACACATGTATTTTACCTTCATATAAGTAATGGCATCTCTTTCAGTAGTTTGCATTCTCATCTTTGCATCAGTAGGACTAGCTGGTAGAATTAGGTTTTGCTAGGGTTTGCGCTTTCCTTCAGTTTTTTTCAATCTCTTTTCGCAAGTAGATTAGCTTCCTTTGAGTTAGCTCTCATCCATCAATTAGAAATATTTTTCTACGAGCTCATAGAAGTTGGCTAAATCCCCTAGCGGACTTGTGCGAACTGACCAAGTGACAGCTGCGGCAAGAGCTAGTACTTGTGCATACAACACCGTCGCTTCCAAGTTTGTTACGAACAACCGGATTGATAAGAGTAAATAAGGGATTCCCAGGAGTTGCAGCATTATTGCTGCAATACTAGAGCCCACCAATCACATCTCCATTGGGTATTCTATGTATTGGGGATTCCCTCGGGGATATTGGAGCCGAGTCAGGGACTCAGGTATCCTTCTCACATAGTGTATTGTCTACGACCATGGCCCCCTGGTGGTGTCTATGATTTGGGGTCACCTTAGTGCCCAAATGTTTTTAGGGATGAAGATAAGGTGACTGGAGTGGCTGGCCTTAGTACCTAAAGAAACGAACTTACTCTGCCTTCGGTTTTTAGGAGGGTGCTCATCTTCACAAGGCTACTTGGCCCCTTAATATGAGGTTCAGGTGAAGCTCAAGAGTAATTGTAATTGTACATTTTGCCAACTGTTTCTTTTAGCCATTGTGATATTGGGTTGCATCTCCAGCAAATGGTGGTCATCAGATAGAGTCATATCCCCTGACTGCTTGTTGATTGACATTTAGAGTATTTTTTTTTTTTTTTTTTAGGTGTTGGTTTGATATCACATAAACTATTATAAATATCACTTTAATTTTTTTTATAAAATATATCGGTCACCATGACTACATACATCCCTCTTCATTAATCTAGGTGACAACAAGATCTTCCTCCGCTAAGTCTGGACAATCAGCCGAGACTTGGTGACCTGGATTCTCCCTCTTTGGGAAATCAACCTCAAGTGTCTAACGCTAAATCACGTAACACTTCCTAGGATACTCTACTTCCTAAGGGATTTTTAAAAGGAGTATTTTTACTTCCTTATAACCCTCCCCTAACTGATCCTCTAGGACCAATGTTGGTCAGGTAGCACCTGTAAATATAACATCTTCGACAATACCTACATCCAATATTCCCCCGGTTACTAATGGGTCATGGTATTTTGTGGATAAATTTGATCCACTATGAATTCCCCCGCCAATAGTCAGTAACACATAGCTAATTGGTTACCCTGCTATCCAGACTATGCCTAGTCTAAGAAACCTAGTTACACCTACTATGAGTGGAACCCATTACATGTCATTTTTTTGTCCCTTTTGTGTCTACTCCTGGACCTTTGGATATCACTCCTAATAGTGTAGTTAGCATGGCTACCTTCAATAATCCTTTTGATTGGAACCTTTTGCTAAGTTCAAACTCCCAGGCTCAAATGCTTGAGGTAAATTTTCCCAACATGCACATACCAGTTGGGGGAATCACTATTCCCCCTCCGCCTATAAGAAAACTTGGATCATCATTGATCGACTTACCACCTCCAAGTGGATACTATTATAGAGTCATTCATGTACATACAGAAAACTATATGGCTAGTAGAATCCCTCAACCTGGTCTTGCTCCATTTATTTGGGCACCCCCTCGTCAACCTCAATTGAGTCAAGGGGCACTTTTTATCTTGCGGGAAACTAGACTTTTTCCCCCTACCTAATATTCCTTATGGACCACTACCGTATATGAGAGTTCCACCACAATAAGGAGGGTATTATCTAATGAATTCTATGTATCATGTTGGAAACAACATGATGGGAGGACCCCAGGGTCCTTCGAGTCATTCTTCATCACCCTATTTAGACTTGGGGGCACCAAACACTTTTCCTTTTTTTGGCAATGCTTGATATCCTTGATCTGTATAAATTGACTAATGACCCCATCTATAATAATTTTCATTGGCCCCCAATCCTGCACAAGATACCTGCCGACATCCCGAAGTTTGAAGGGAAACAAGGAGATGACCTAGTTACACATGTCACATGTCACCACCACTTCATATCAAACTCCATAGTGGATGATAGTATCTGGCTTCGGCCCTTTCCCCACCCCCTTATTGACAATGCTTCCAAGTGGTACATTGAGTTACTACGTGCATAAGCCAATACCATTGGTGCCTTGGCAATGGAATTTTTAAAGCACTTTTAGCTTCCTATCCACTACTAAATCGGAACATAACTTCTTACTACCTTATGTCAAGACACCTCCACCCACATCTCAGATCACATCCATGAATGGAGACATAGGTGGAGGTTTGTCAAAGCCACCATTCTGCATTACTTATTAGCAAATTGGTTATGCAAATCTCTTCTTCCTCAAATTGCCAAGGATGTTGCCTTAGGTGGTGCAGTTATAGAAGACCAATCCATTGATCGTGCCCAGCATTTAGATCTGATTTATTCTTAGTCTAGCACACTATACGATATAATTCCCCATGCCCCTCGAAATTCCAATACTCCCACTACTTAGCAACCTGGTGTGCATGATGATAGTCTCATCAACGCTACTTTCAGGGCTTCTATAAAAAACTTAGTAGGCACATTTCCCAGCTAACTGTTGATACCACTACTTCTACCCAATCAACTACTTTTCCAATTGTTGTGATCAACTCTATGCAATGTACACAAAAACCCAGTAGCAAGAACAATAATAACAAGAAAAATACCTCTCCTTTTGAAGAGTAGCCTGCTACATAGCCCAACCTCAAACAAAAAGTTGTTGCCAAAGTTGATAGTGGAAAGGAAAACATTGTGAAGTTCCCTTACAAAGTATGTGCAGAGGACCACATGACACACAAATGTCCTCATCTTCAATAATGCATGGATCTGCTTGCTCAAAAGGATGCTAGCCAGACCCCTATGGTCCTACACAACCCTTTCCCTACTAAGCAGTAGTAGCATTGGATTTCAGACCTACCCAACCTCCGCAATGGGGCAATAGTGGTTCAAACCATCCTAACTCTTATGAAGGATCGTCAACTATTTACACCTTTGAAATGGATGATCTTCAAATGCGAGCCAAACCTTATGAAACTCTAGTCACTAACGCTATAGATGTCGCCTCGAGTTCAAATCCACCACTACCTAACGATCTTCATATCGAAAGGCCTGTTGATGATCTTGTAATCCTCCCCTGTAAAGGGGAACTTCATCGCACGACACATAATACCTATGCATGTGCTGCCCAAAACTACATTATCATAGAAGATTTGGCACAAGCACCATCAACCATGTCTACACTCAAAGTATTACAAACCTGTCCAACATAACAAAAAGGTTTTCTTTTTGCCATTAGTGGAGTTGACCCTCAAGATTCCATGATATCAATTTTTGACACGGAGAAATGTAACCCTTTCCTTTCCCACTAACTTGCATTCCAGGTGTAGGTTATTTTGAAAGGAAAGGTAATCCATAGAATGGTCATTAATGAAGGCACTTCAACCTGTGTCATGTCTAATTCATCTTGGCTCACCCTAGGAACTCCAACCATCATTACACCATCAAACTAACTTAAAGAATTTGATGGCCACACATTTATCCCAAAAGGATACCTTGCCATCTACCCAATCACTCTGAGTGGGAAAATGGTAATGGTGGACATTGAAGTCATAGATCATCATCTCGACTATAATCTGCTTTTGGGTTGCAATTGGACTTATGCCATTATTGCCATTATCTCTTCGGTCTTCTACCTCATCCTCTTTCCATTGGATGGGAGAATAGTCACAGTGGACCAGTTGTCCTTTTGTACCCAGATTACTCCCTGTTGCCTAGCGGCACCATACCCTTAATGGGTGGCATACCTTACTCTTAGGTGAGTGTTGGTACCTATCTTTTAAAGGGTTCCTCCCTATTGGGTTGATTTCCTTTCCCATCGCCTGAGGTTCCACCGAAGGTTTCTATGGTCTCCACCATTCCTCATGACCCAAATGATCCTTGGATCCTCCTAGCTCCTTTAGAAATTGACTCTTATAGAGAAAAAAAATGATGCTTTCACTAGCCGAATTGGCTTATCAAGACATTCAATCTACATATGATTCTTCTCCTACTTTGGTTATGGCAAACGGTACCACCTCCTCTCCCATCATGGCTCCTTCTAACAATCTCCTCGATGAAGTCCTACCTATTGATGAAGTTATTCAAGAGATCATGTCTTTAGAAGAGTGACCTTGGGAAACCTCTCACCATCATGCTTCAATATCTGATTCAGATGCGACATTTGTAAAAATCATGCCTTTTGAACCACCTGACATTGTTCCCTCGATTTATATGACTTTCTAAACTATGGATTCATAAGGGAACTTGGGAAATATTTTAAATACTATGCTCATTGATATCTCAGTCAAAACATGTACCATGGAAAACATTCAGATTGGAACCAACTATAATCATGAGGAAACTACAAGCTTCACCTGCCTTTTCAAGGAATTTCGCGATGTATTTGCTTGGTATTATGAGGAAATTCCTGACATCAATCCTTCTACTCTCAAGCATGAGATCAAGGTCTATGACAATGTCAAGCCTATCCGACAAAGGCTTTGACCAGTCGACCCCCAAAAAATTGTAGCTTTCAAGACCGAGATGGAAAAATTATTACGTGTTGGTTTTATCTACCCCATTCTCTTGATAGAATGGGTCTCCAATCCAGTTCTCGTAGACAAAAAACAAGGTACCATCATCGTTTGCGTTGGCTACCACAATTTTAACATTTCATGTCCAAAAGATAATTATCTAGTTCCATTCATTGACCAGACAATCAATGATTGTTCCAGTTACAAATCATACTCCTTCATGGATGGCTTCTTAGGCTATAACCCAGTTGCTATAAAACATGTGGACCAACACAAAACCACCTTCATTTGTCCTTGGGGCATATTTGCATATTATAATCTCCCATTTGGTTTGAAGAATGTGTGTGCAACCTTTTAGAGGGCTATGGACTATGAATTTCATGATATTAGACACATTGTTCAAGAATACATGGATGATGTTCGATCTCATTCCATGAATTGAACCCAACACCTAACTCATCTTTGAGCAATATTTCTTAGGTGTAGTTTCTATAACATCCATCTAAATCCACATAAGTGTGTGTTCTTTGTCGAGTCTATATGCCTAGTTGGTTTCATTGTCCAAACATGGGATAATTTTTTTATCTCGATAAGATAAAGGAAATTACTATTTCTCACACCACAATCCATCTTACAAATCCAAAGTTTGGAAGGGAAGGAAAACTTCTTACGACAATTCATAATGAATTACATTGAACTAACGAAAGGCTTTATGCACCTGCTAAAGAAAGGAGTACCATACTTATGGGATGATCAAGCCTAGTGATCATTTGATGCCTTGAAAGAGGCACTCATAGCCACTTTCTTTTATACCTAGCAGCCTCACCATCCTCCAATGGTATGGTGTTGGTCCAAATTCATGATGACCACAGTGAGAATGTGATCTATTATCTCTTGAAAGGCCTTGTTGGGCTTGAACTCTGATATTCACATGTGGAGAAACTATCCTTGGCAGTTGTCTTTGTTGTCAATCACTTCTGATACTACATACTGTTGGGATAGACTACTATCATTTATTTCGATAATCCCATGAGACACATTCTGTCTCGTCAAGTCATTGGAGGGAAATATTCCAAATGGATTGTGATCCTCCAATAATTTGATTTGGTTTTCACCACTACCAAGGCTAAACAATCCTTAGTCTTCACCGAATTATTGTTGGACCTTCCCATAGTCAACGTAGATGAGGTAGCCCATGATCCTCTACGAGATGAATCAGTCTATCTGGTCGGTTCTATAGATCCTTGGTATGGAGAAATTTTTTTCTACCTCCAAACACAATGGTTCCACCAAGATCTCTCATGGTGATGACTCAGTTCTTCGACGTTGTCTCACTCATGTTGAGGCAGAACACATTCTAAATGAATGCCATCCTGGGGCATGTGGCGGTCATTTTTCTAGCATGGCTACCTCCAAGAAAATTTTACACATAGGATACTACTAGCCAACCTTGATTAAAGATTGTATTACTACAGTCCAGAAGTGTCATCCTTTTCAAATATTTACCAAGAAAATGTGCGCACCCCTTGCCCCTCTTCACCTAGTTATCTCCGTTGGCCCATTTTCTAAATGGGGCATCAAATTTGTCACCTACAACCCCACTTCCTCTGATGGACCAACTTCATTATTGTCGTTGTGGACTACTTTATGAAACGGGCCAAAGCCATTCCCACTTTTTGGTCTCATGGAGAAACCACTGCATTATTCATGTTCAATAAGGTAATATGTTGTCTTAGCATTCCCCACATGATTGTTACATACCACGGTTCCCACTTTCAGAACCATATGATTCTAAATTAACATCATTTCTAAGGTTTAGGAAAGCACGTTCTTCCTCCCATTATCACTCAGGTTTTTTCCTTAGAAGTTATCAAAGAAGGAATAGCCCGAGGTAACCACAAACCAATCTTTTAGACCTAGGTTCTAGCCAACCTACGTCCAGAGAGGGCTCTCTCTTTATGATTTAACTTTGTTTAAATGAGATTTTAGGCTAGTTCTTAATGTTTAGGGTTGTTTGTTTTGATTGGGTGGTGGAATTAAGAAGACAGATGGGCAAAGAAAATGTTTAGGCCATTGGGCTATGGAGTCAATCAAGAAAAGATTGACTGGATTTTATCTATTACTAAGGTAAGATTCCACAGGGTAAGCTAGCACAATTAGAGAAAATATGTAGGTTTAAATGGATGAAAATCCTAAGCAGGGCTAAGGGCAATGAAGAATCCTTAACAGGGATTAAGATGAAGAAAGGAAGGATGGCCAATAGCAAAGGGCAATGAATAATCTTGTACTATGGGCCAAAAGGGGGATAAGATATGGAAGTAAGGGGGCAATTAAGAATCCCAAAACCAAGGTGGTTTGGTAGAAAACATAAATAAAGCAAACAGTTAAAACATAGAGCAATTAAGCTAATTTTGATGGTATTATTCCTTGTTTTCTTTTAAGATTATATAAGAAACACATATGAATATTTCATAACATAAAGAAAATACAATATCTAAACATGAGAAGGTGATACTTATTTGTTCCAAATGTGTACAAGAATCCAGTGAAATGTCCTCAACTTTATTTCATTTCCAGTAAAACCAGTCCAGTCTTGAGTACAATAGCTCCTTGGCTCAAAAATAATATGTCTACAGAAATGTATTTTAATCCACACAATTACTTCAATTTGTGAAGTATTTATACAAAATTTGATACAAAATATCTCATAACTATATGAGAATTATTCTAAGAAACAAAAGATATCTTCAACACAAAGATAGAGACAGATGGAGAACTGTTTGTTTGTTGTCCCTTTAATTGTAACTGTGCTGGTTGTTGTTGCTCGGATTTGGCTCTTGCAGTTTGCCTTGTAGTTATGTGTTGGAATCACTTTTATCTTTGACCTATTGATAATCTTTACCTATGTTGTTTCATTTTGTCTTACCTATTTTACCTAGCAATTATCTTACCTTATAGATTTAATATAGTAACTTATAGCAAATCAATCAAACTTGTCCACCATTCACTATTATGTAACTTTATTCTTATCATCTTCCTATAAATTTCATCAGATTTTTTGTACTTAGCAAAACTTGGTTTTCTTGTGAATAAGTTCTTGATTTCATATTCTATGTAGGACAAATTCTCAAAGCCACCATAAAGCACTCTTCTAGTGGGCAAAGATTTCACCCCTGAAGTACTAGCTTGGCTTGTGGCTAGCTTGTTTATTTTATCAATGTAATCTTCCTGGGTCATCAAATTATCATGTATTACCATAGGACTAGGAAGTCCTTTTTCTCTTAAGATGCTATAGTTCAACATGAAGTTGTCAATGTCTACTTGGATGCTCTGACATCTTTTGTCCAGGTTTAGCATTAAGTTCCTTTTAGTGAGGACCTTTTTTATTTCTATGATTGTTGCAGTTCTATCCTCTATCTCTAATTCATCAATATGATACTGTTCAAAAAGGAAATCAACTGATTGGATTCTTCTGGTTTATTTCCTAATTCTTCCACTATCTTGTGGATTTCGTCTGTAGCCTTCTTGACCAATTCTGTTTGCTCAAAAATAATCTGACTAGAAGGCAAAACATCATTGATGGAATCAATGATGTTGGCCCAAAGGATTTCTTTCATGTTTCCTAGTGGTTCTTGAAGTGTTAAATCCTTTTCTAAGGCTTTAATCCTTTCTGCCAACCTTAAGTTCCTCTGAGTTTCTTCTTTGTTCTATATTTGTACAATCTTATAGTTGGTTTCTAAATTTGACACTTGTTCTCTGAGCTTCTTAAGCTCAGTGGCCTGGATACTCATTTCTTCCATGGCTTTAATAAACTCTACAATTTTCTCTGTTGGTGTCTATGTCCTAGTTGATGTACCTATTCCTACTGTAGTACCTCTCACTGGAAATGTTGTTGCTGGTGGAATTGTTGGTACCAAGGAAGTTGCTAAAGTGGAGGGTATTGCTGTGGAAACTGTAGGAATTATAGTCTGAGGAGTGGTGGCCAACTCACTCTATTTGGAATGTATCAAGTTGTCCAATTCTTTCTCAGTTTCCCTCAATTGGTTATTTAACTTAAGGACTAGGTCCAAAAGTTCTTCCTCCTTATGTGTCTCTAACACTTCAATTGTTTGAGGATGATGAAGAGGTGGAATCTTCAACTGCTTCTTCAGTGTAGCTATGTCATCGTTTTTCTTTTTTATCAACTGCTTTGCTGCTTTAACATCCTTGGGATCATGTCCCAGCTCTATGACCAACTCCTCTAAGGAATTTATTCTATTGTCTTTAGCTTGAGAAGAGGCCTTTTCCAATTTGAATTGGGTAGAGATGTTGTTCAATGAATTCTAAAGTTGGTGTGCTACTATGGCCTTGCTGGTCAATGCAAAATAGACCATTTCTCCGATTTGTTTATGCAACTAAATTTGGTCAATAGGATGGATATCCTTTGCCATGACCTCAAAATCTATTTTAAGGTAGTCTGCCATTGATTTTGGTTGTTGTATGGTTGGCTTGAGGAAACTAATCTGCATCATTCCTTCTTTTATATCAAAGGCTGACATCAGCCTTGTTTGGTTGGTTGGGGCCATTCTCAGATAATGTGCATAGCTTTGCACCTTCAGCTTTTCATTCCTTGCCTTGATTTCCTTGTATTTTTCTTTGATGTCTTGGCTTTATCTTGTGGGAGCCATGAAGGAGGATACTTCCACACTCTGCTACCTTTCCAAAATTTTATTTTGAGAGGTGGAAGTTCTTGTGTCCCTCCTGAAGGAATGATGTGCCCAATTTCTGTCCTCTCTGCTCTTGTAGTCCCTGTTGTTTCCTCAGTATATTCTTGCTTTGCATATGGATTTAACCTTTGCCTCTTAGCAAAGGTTTGAGCAACAAACATGCTAGAAGGAGTGGCCTCCTCTCGGTTTCTCTTAAGATTTCTTTCCTCATTGAGAGGAGTCTGCAAAATAGGAGGATTGATCATGATTTGTTCAAGTTGAGCAAATTCCTATAAAATTTCAAGCTGTTCAGATTATGCTTGTTGTTCTAAAATTTTCGGTTGTTTTGATGGCTCTACTTCTTATGATGATTTTGGTTGTCTTGATGGTCTTGCTTGTTCTGATGATGGACCTACTTCTATCTACCTAATGTGGTCTTGTGCTTGTCTCTAAGACTGACAGTCTCCTGGAAACTATACAAAGGAATCCTCATCAAGTCTCTTATCTAAGTCCATTAATACATTATCAACAACAAACTCTATACTATCTCAATCTATCAAAGTGCCTTCCAACCATTCAGATTGATTAGCATATTGTTCAATTTCAGGGATCCTATGATGGATGTAAGGAGATAGATTATTCTTTTGTCTCCTATTGCAGATGAAGTTGTAGGGGTCATAGGTCCACATGAAAATTTGTTTTAGTTTCAATCTTTGGAGGATTTCATCCGCGTCATTTCCTACTTCTCTACTGTTACAAATGAATGGGCCTAGCTGGTCCTTTATCCTGAGTTGGGCTTTCTTCTTGGCTCCTACAAAGTGCACCTCATCTGAATTAATCATTTTTCTGTAGTACTCCAGAGAAAATAATCTCATGGGGAGGTACTTTGGCAATTTGTAGGGTGGTGGTTCACATCCATAAATTCTGATTTCAATATGGTTTTGGTACAAGTACCAATCCCCTACTTTGTACTGTTTTGACAATTGCGGGACCTTCTTGATGTCTGTACTGATTTTGAATGGAGGGCTTCCTAAAAGCATGGTTGTGACAAGATAAACAAAGAGGTCTATGAAGTTTGTATAGGATTATTAAGAATCAAACTGATGAACTAAAGAAGTCCAGAAGATCATTGATTTGGGGTTTCCTTTAGTATCAAGCTTTTGGAGGGAAATTGGAAACCTATTAGCTTGGTAGTACAAGAATAAATGATACAGAATTGAGGAATATTTAAACACTCTTTCATTTTCCAATCTCATGAATTGATCATGCATTCTATCAGTAATAAAATTTTCATAGTTAAATATGATGGCTAGTGGTTGGTCAAGAAAGTAGATTGACATGATGGATATTATGATTTCATCAACATATTCACTGGTGGTGCAACCTAATATACTAGATATCATATCTATAATATCTTGACCAAGGTTGGAGAATATATTCCATAGATAAGGAGGAGGGTTCTTTGGAATATTTGTTCTTCTCTAATAAAAATTTGGAACAACTGGGCTAGTCTGACTAATGTGAGTGTAGGGTATCTATTCAGCATGTATGCAATGGAAAGAAGGGTTAGTTTTTGGCTTGGCTACAATTGAAGCATCTGGTTGATGGATTCAGCAGTGACAGTAAACAGAACAGACTGGTCAGGAGTTCTTATTTCCCTTTGGATAGGATCATAGTTCATGTGGTAGTAATGTAAAATTTCTGGCAATACATGCACTCTTGGGAACTGGTACTTAGGCAAACTTGATTCCCAAAGTCCAATGGAGTTGGCTTGGTTCAGGTACTGGTCTCTATATTTGCAGAAGAGTTTCAGAGGGGATTTCGAGACTAAGGTGTCTTTTATTTGGAAATCTTTGTCTGCAAGTGGAAGGTGCTCTAAAGCCCTGTGGGGAGTCATAATGGGCATGATATTCAGGGCAATTGGGGCTTCCATCCTTGGTTCTTGTGGATTCAAGGACGGGACGAAGGATTTCAGGGAATTTGGAAACAATTGGTATGTTTCATAGTATTTCAAGTTTACCAGGTGGATTAGTTGACTAAGTTACTTAGCATTTAAAGAAATTTAGCTTAGGTTTGGAAAAAAATCAAGGTTTCTTAGTTGGAAATGGGGTAAATACCTGGTTTTGGCTATTTGAATGTTGAAATGATGACTGTGCATTGTTTGCAAGAAGTGTACGAGTCTGCAAGGTGGTCTGGAGTTCTTCGGCTGTGGAAAGTTGACGGTTGATAGTAGGTTTGCAATTGAACGTGCTCTGTGCTTTGCATGGAGGCAAAAACATCCTTTTCACGATAAAAACAAAAATAGTGAGTTTTTTGGCTTTATGTGTAAAGTCAATGATATTGGCGGGTATAATGGGAAAACGAAAGTTGGCGCCAATCGAAGGATGGGACAGTTTGTCACTTAGCGGAGGTGGTAAGTGGGATCGATTGCACCGCTTTTCAGGAAAAACAGTTTTGGGGGGAGGTCACCCAATGCCATTCATCGAGCGCCACGTAGTGGCGGGATGAATAGTGAAACCACTCACATCGGGTGGGTAAAGATCGGCCTTCAGAGGCCACCCGATATGAGTGTCAACTGTTGGATTTGAAGGGGTCAAATTGTATGGTGATCGGGGGTGTGATTTGATAAGGGAGTTAATGGAGGGGCCCGATGGGTTTTTAACTATAGGTTAGGGCAGCTTAATGACATTGGGGGTGATATGATTGGAGGAACGGGATATTAATTAATCAAAATTTGATTAATTAACCCCTTTTTGTTTGGCGGATGGTTATGGCTCTTAATTAGTCACAGATCGACTGATTAATCCATTTTGACTAATTTAGTTAATAAGGTTTATATTTCAAATCATCAGGGTGGGATATTATCATATGGGATTTAAATAAAATATACGGGAAAGGGGGTTTTCTTTCCGGGAGTTAAATAAATACAATAAAGATTAATATTAATATGAAGAGAAAATGGAAAGTAAATGCACTAAGTATAATGTATTGATATTTATTTTAATATCCACATCTACACATCATTACTTAGGCTAAATGCCCTTTTGTGGTTTTTTGTGGGAAAAAGGGGTTTTATGTAGGGTTAATTACTTTCCCTAGGTAAATGATGATTTCACACCTTGGGAAAAGGGGTTTTTTAGGGGAAAATGAATGAATTGAAGGGGGTGAATTTTCATGAGGGAATTTTAGTACTTAGAACCTATAAATTATTGCGCTGAGGGTTCAGTCCCTCAAGAAGTTAGAGAAATGCTCTGATCCCCCTTAACTTAAGGTTTTAGGTACTCTTTACTTTGCTTATGGGAAATTAGTAAAATTAAGGGTGGAATGGATGGGGAAATTAATCACTTGACTTTATGTAAATTCACAATTATCATCGACATTCTTAGCAACTTGATGATGAAAGTAATTGATATGACTTTATCCAATCAATCACCATAAGTTTGCAACCATCCAACTACTTACCCACCTACTCATCCTACTATTTTTCTACTCTTTATTATGGTGCAATTAAGCTGGAAAACCCTTATCAAAACTTTTCTTTTCTTTTACAATAGAAATCTATCTAAATCTACCCTTATTACATCTAAGGGCTCAGATTAAATTGTTGAGCTCCTTTTATTTTCTCTATATATCTACTTATCTACCAAGATTAAATAGTTTGGTCAGATTTTATTCTCTATCCCTAAGCATGAAATTCAAAGCATGGACTAACCAAGATTAAACTATTTGGTTACCATGGATTGTGGCATGAACAAAAATTTGCACACAATCATTATTGTACAAAAAAGTAAAATAGCAGTGGCATTTAGACTTGCACATTTTCATGGTATTTTTCTTTTTCTTGGGGTTCATTTTTCATCTTTTTTGACATTTTTTCATTCTTTTTGTCCTTTGATTTTTCTTTTAGGACATACCCTCTTTACATTTTTTTATTTTATTTTTTACAAATATGGAAAACATTTGTAGAAAGCAAAGGTATGTACATATTATAGATTAGACCTCAGCCATTCAAAAATTATGATACCTATTGGTATAGGAACATAACACCTCCTACTACCCACAGGTTAATGGCTAGGTGGAAGCCGTCAATGGCATCCTAAAAACCATGATCCATCGGTCAATAGATAATCATAAAGACTGTTGGCACCGAATGTTATATCTTGCTCTTTGCGCATACGAAACATCAGTTAAAATTGCTACCAGCTTTACACCATTTCAACTTGCTTGCGCTTGGAAGTAGTGCTTCTTATCGACTTCCATATTCCCTCCCTAAAATTAGTTGTTGAACTCATGCCAAGCACCACTGCAGAAGAAGAGTGCTTGCTATCGCTCAATCAACTGGATGAGACTCGTTGAGATGCCGCATTAGCTCTCAGATCCCATAAACGTTGAGTCAAAGCCTAATTTGACAAAAATGTCAAGCCTCAATCTTACCAATAGGGAAACCTCATTTTACTATGAGATCAAAAGCATGATATCTTGGGGGCAGGAACACTTCAACCATTATTGGTTGGTCCATATGTTGTTACTAAGGTCCTTTCAAAATGTGCCAGACCTATTTCCTAGGGTAATACACCCCAAAAATAGACAAGGAGAGTTATAACGCTTTCCATCTCTCAGCCAAAGGTGTTAGTCCCTAGGTTAAAACTTTGTTTTGCCTAAAGGGAAATTACTAGATATTTGGGAGATTTTAGAGGTCAAATCATGAGTTGACTAACTGACACTTTGATTTTCCACTCAAATGTCAGCTCAAAAAGCATGAAACATCCACCTTCATCCTAACTAAGGACATTGTCATTACTAATAGAATCTCATGAGAAGGGAAAGAGAAATAAAGTGAGGAAACCTCCAATATTTTTCCTCAATGGAGCTCATGAAAGAATTGGTAAGGATGAGGCTCTCAACATCTATATATTGTAGGATTGGTCATGGTGAAAGAGGTCAAATGATTGTCAAAACTTTGCAAGAGATTTAGTATTGTTATGCTGCCAAGAAGTTGAGAGAGAGAGAGATAGAGAGAGAAGATGAAGGACTAGAGAAGGCTTGATCCAACCAAGATGGTTGTAATCATTCTTCTTCTATATAAGATAGGTTTTAACACTGTACAAAAATTACTTGCATACGAATTCTAAAACATAGAAAATAAACAATGTGAGGGCATAACACATAAAACACACATACACAGAGATTTTCCCCTGGATCCCAAAACGAGACTACCAGCTTGATTTTTCACTATGTTCCTTTCAATGTTATAATACATATTTATACATGCTGAAGCATCCAATACCATGGACTGAAAACCATCGCATCCAATACCATGGACCGAAAACCATCGCGTCCAAAGAAACATGTGCAAAAATCATGCACAAAACCATAGGTGGGTCCACCCATCCTAACATAGGGTCCAAAACAAAAATTTTTCGAGGTGCTGCCCCAAACCCCATAAACTGGGGTTATGGGTACACCTCAATCCCC
>APFE030072565.1:2988-27915 GCA_000404065.3 Pinus taeda
AAATATGACTTTTTTAGATTTTAATAGTAAATATTAATATTACATATAAATATAAATATATATGTGTTTGATTTTATGGATAATTTAGGTAAGACAAGATTGAAAAGTACCATAGTATAAAGGTAACAGATTTAAAATATACTAGCACAATCACATTAAAAATATTAATATAGTTGATATAGCAAAAGTTTAATTTGTATCTACGACACAAGCTATTAATAATATCTGGATAATAGAAATAATAATTTAAAAAAACCTATTAAAATAAAAAATAATATATTTTTAAAAAAATTAATTTTTTTAAATAATAATATTAACACTAAATACTTTAAAAATAATAAATAGTTCAATAATATTGAATAATTCAATAATTTAATTAAATAATAATACTAATGATGACGATGATGATTAATGTCTACTAAGATCAATACGGTCAATCACACCACACCTTAAGAGAGAAGCGATCTAGGATGGGTGACCTCACGAGAAGTCCTGGTTACCCGGTGCAAGCCCCGAAAGTGATGATTGACACGGTGTGATTCATTTCACTAGTTTCAATCCCACTTCTTCACCCCTATGAGCATCACCCAATGCAATGAGTGCTAAGTGGACTATTAAAAAATCATGAGAAATTAGTCAGTTACGACTACCTTTCATCGAAACGGTCATAGATGAATGACTTACTTAACGCACTTGAATCCAAAAAGTGATATCTAATATAATGCACTCCGAAACCCCAATACTTAATTCAATTGATATATATTTTAAAATATGATTTTTCATAGATTTCAATAATAAATATTAATATTACATATAAATATAAATATATATGTTTTTGATCTTATGGACAATTTAGGTAACACAAGATTGAAATGGACCATAGTATGAGGGCAACATAAATTTATATGTCATATTTAAAATATATTAGCACAACCACATTAAAAATATTAATATAATTGATATAGCCAAAAAACAAATTGTATCTACCACACAAACCATTAATAAATATATGATAATAAAAGTAATATTACAAAAAAGCTATTATAATAAAAATATTATTATTGTTAAAATAATAAAAATAATAGAATATTTTTTTAAAAATTAATTTAAATAATAATATTAAAAATTAAATAGGGTACAAAAATTGATGAAGGTTTGGAGGGAGCGATGAGGACGAGAGTGGGCAGGGTTCGAGTTCAGGTTCATGGATAGTGCCTGGCATACCTACAAACCCTGGAAGTAGGAGTGGTTGGAGTTTGGGCTCGCGGGTAACGCCTACCAGATCTGCATCTCCATGGACTGCAACAGGGAAGAGGCAAAACTATAATGGAGCAAGTTGATAGAGGAATGAGTGGGATGGTGTGGGGGAGATAACCCCTCCTACTAAAGTGTTGTCGCAGGTGAGACGAGCTTTCAGGGCACAGCTGGCGGAAACAGGAATCGCGGGAAGGGTTTACCTGTACTAGGAGCAAAACGGCAAGTTGGGCTCGAAGGAAAATACTTGCCCAGAGCAACCAAAAAACCCATATCTATAATACCTAATAACAAGCTGGAGGAATACAAAGGATATATGAGGGACCACGCCCTGATTTGCAAGTTTATTGGGGCCATGCTAACTGAGAAGGAATTGATAAAATGGATCTAGCAACAATGGCAACCAAAGGGCCATATCAACATCAAGTTGGGTCAAAAGGGTTTTTCTCGATTATTTTTTCTAACCTGGAAGACAAGGAAAGGATCTTTGAAGATGGACCATATTTCTTCAACGATCCAGGCCTGTTCATGCAACAATAGGAGTGCTATAACTTGGATCAGGAGAAGGTACTGGGGGCACCCATCTGGGTTTGACTCTTTGGAATGCCAATGGACTTCTGAGACCCGTAAATACTAGAAGGAATAGGCAACTCAATCGACACTTTTGTCAAAATGGAAAACTTGACAAGAAAATGTAGGTATACTTCCTATGCAAGAATCTGTGTTTACATGAATATCACGGAGCCATTACTAGACTGCATAGAACTAGAATACCATGATGAAGTATGGCAGTAAACCCTAGATTACGAGCATATCCCACTCAGACGAAGGTGATGCCATGAATATGGGCAACTGTACCGAGCTTGCCTGCTAAACAACCCAGAAAATCAGTCACGAGGAAAGAAGATGGGAGAGGCAATGGGTAAAGAGCATGGAGGCAGTTTCCAAGAAGTGCACAGAAAGAGAAGAGATCAAAAATCAGCAAGGAACTAGAAGGCACACTAAAACGTGGTAGAGTAAAGAAACCTCAATAGACTTGTTATCCTTCAAATGAATGAGATGGGGGAGACAAGAGGGGAAGCCACTAAGGAGATGGAAGACACTCAACAAAAAGAGAATGACGACAGTAAAACAAAGAGACAAGAAGTAAATGAAAAAGAAAGAGAGGAGAATAACATGCAAATGGTGGAGCAAAATCCAATGGAAATCGACTCCCACGGAGAAAAATTTAGTGTGGAAGAGAAATAGATGAAATGACTACTACAGGAGTGGAGACACCTAAATGAACGCTCATTCTAGAGGACCAAATGAAACTATATAAAGAAACCTTTCAGCAATACAAGATAAAACAAGGATCAGCTATAATATTCCAACGAGAACACTTAGGATCCCATGGCGAGCAAGAGCAAGATCCAGGAGCCTTGGGAAAAGGGGGAAAGAAAAGGGGAAGAAGGCCTATGAATGAGTCCATACAGATCATGGGGGAACTATTAGTAATCTCGGGGAGAGTGGTGCCACTATCAGAGGTATTTCAACAACCCCCAAAATTGTTGAAATGATTATTACAACTTGGAATATAAGAGGCCTCAATAGGAGAGTCAAACATAGATACCTCAAAGAGAGATTGAAAAAAGATCGACCTAATATTATGATCCTTCAGGAAATGAAAATTAGCGAAATGAATTTGAAAGAGATTATGGAAAACTACAAACCCCAATACCAAGTCATTGGACAGGATGAAAATGGTAGTTCAGGAGGATTGGCCATCATTTGGAACCCAGGATAAATATGGTTCAAAGACTGGGTCAGCATTCTGCGAATTCTCTCTGGAAGATTTAGGGTCATTCGATCCAAATATTGGGTGTTACTCACAGGAGTATATAGACCCCATATACTAGGAGAAAGAAGGGCTTTTCTATAGAACCTTGCGAAAATGAGAAGCCTGTACCCAGAGGATTTGTGGGTGGTGGGAGCTGATTTTTACATGATTACCTCACTGGCAGAAAAAAGGGGTGGCATGAGGAGAACGAACACAGATATGGAATTCTTTAGGGACAGTACAGCAGAGCAAAGACTAGTCGACATCCCAAAAACAAAGGGGTGCACACATGGAACAATAGAAGAGGAGGGAACAACAAAATCGCATCCAGATTAAATAGATTCCTAATCTCAGAATAAGTAAGTAGTAGAGATATATTTATTGAAGTATCGATTCTTCCTAGAATTGGGTCAAACCACTGACCAATCTGGTTGGAAGTGGATCTCAAAGCCAGCCGAAAAATCGGCCTTCCAGGTTTGAAGTTTTTTGGCTCAGAGACGTAGACCTCATTAAAAAAAATGAGCTTTGGTGGACATAGAGCGAGCAGCAGGGGAGGAATTTCATTCATATGTTCTAACTAAAACTCAAATAAATTAAACAAAAAATAAGGAAATGGAACAAAGAAGACTTCAAACACATCATGAATGATCAACACCAATTAAATCAAAAGATGATGGAAGTGCAACAAAAAATTATACCGGAAGGTAGATCGGACGAGACAACAGTAGAAGAGGGATGAATCATCTGCCAGGGAAGGCATAAACAAGAAGAGATTCTATGGAAACAAAAGTTGAGGGTGAATTGGTAAAGAGAAGGGAAGCAGAACACCTGGTTCTTCCACAAGGCCATGATCCAACACTGTCAGAGCAACATAATATTCTGACCCAAAGATGATGAGGGGAGTTAAAGTACGTAACATGAGGAGATGGAGGGAATCCTTGTAAACCACTTTAGAGACCTCCTAATAGAACCTCAATAATATAGAATGGAAGCAACGTAAATAATCGCTTAGCACATTCCCCAGAGAGTCACTCAAGAGAAAAATCTAGCTTTGATGAGACCAACAATGCTCGAGGAAGTGGAAGAAATCATCAAAGAATGAAAAAAATAAGGCCCCAGGCTCGGACGGGTTCGCAGCTAAATTTTTCCAAGCTACTTAACCATTCATGGGAAAAGACATCCTAGAGTTTGTGGAGGAATCAAAACGAAACCAAAAGGTATGCCTTGGACTAAACTCCACCATAATTACTCTCATTCCTAAAACTTCTAATTTGGAAAACCCGCAAGGATTCAGACCCATTGCCCTGTGCAATGTCATCTATAAAATTATAGCTACTCTTATACTCAAGAAGCTAAAGCCTCTTCTCCCAAATATTATCTCCCTAGAACAAACAGGCTTTGTTGAAGGAAGGCAAATCCTAGACAGACTAGTCACCTTCGAAGAAGTGGTCCACTCCTTCAAGGCTAAGAAGGTCACAGACATGCTGGTGAAGTTTGATCTCTCAAAGGCTTATGATCGATTGAGCTGGGAGTACCTGAGGAGTGTCTTGTGGGCTTATGGTTTTAAACCCAAATGGATTAACTAGATAAGTGTTATGATATACACCCCTGTATTCTCTATACTACTAAATAGGACTCCTACCCAAACATTCAATCCCACTTGGGGTTTGCGACAAGGTGATCCCTTATCTCCTTTCCTATTCATTATTGCTGTAGAAGGATTTGGGAGATACATCAAGAAGGAAGCTCAAGAGTCTAGAATCAAAGGATTAAGGATCTCGGGGAATTACCTTGTGATAACACACCAGCAATTCGTTGATGATATCATGCTCTTCTGCCAAGTATCTCTCAGAGAAGCCCGAAGAATTAAAGAAATCTTGAACACTTTTATGCAGGCATTCGGAATGAAAATCAACAACGAAAAATCTTGTACCTTCTTCTTCAACACGTAACAGAATGTAAAATCCTATTTGGCCAAGATTATGGGATTCAGTATAGGTAATCTCCCCACGAAGTCCCTAGGAATGCCCATATTGGAAAATCCCTTAAAAATGGCAGAGTGGCAACAAACCATCCAAAAGATCCAGGGAAGGTTAGGAAAATGAGATTTTTGATCCCTAAACCTAGCCGATAGAACAGTTCTCCTAAAAGAAGTACTGCAGTCAATTCCTATCTACCAACTCTCAGGTATGGTAGCCCCCAAGGGGGCCTGCACCAAAATAGTGGATATATTTAAAAATTCCTATGGGGAGGGGCACAATAGAAGAAAAAATGGGCTCTTATATCTTGGTAGGGATTGATAAAGAAAAAGATGGAAGGAGGGCTTGGCCTAAGAGATCCCTATACCTTAAACCAGGTAATGGGAGGAAAACTATGGTGGAGATGGCTAGGGGGTGGAGAGGACCTATGGAAACAAATTTGGACAAGAAGGTATAATATGCCAAAGAGACCTAAAGAAATCCTACAATATAGAGATCCACCCAAGGGCATAGCCATATGGAACTTAGCAAGACAAAACCGTGATCTGAAATGGTAGAACAACTAGATTCTGGCAGGATTCATGGCAGCAAAGAGAAAGACTTATAGATAGGTAAGGCCTCTAATATATTTATCGATTTACCAATGATAGAAATATACAATATGTAGAACAATTCTAGACTGAAGGGCAAGGGACAAGAAACTAGAGAAAATGGAAAAAGATAGATGAATGGGGCCAGGGTATGGAGGAAAAGCAATGGACATAGTTCGACAAAGAAATGAGAAAAAGACAAATAACGATTAGGATAGACCCAGATATCCTGAGATGGGGACATTCAATTAAAGGAACTTGCACCATCAAAGAAGCTTACAAGCTAAAATAAGAACAAGAACAAGATGGCCAAGCACTACTTTGGAAATTTTTTTTGAAGGGAGGATAGTTGCTTAAGGTAGTCCATTTCCTATGGCTAGTATATAAAGGGAGAATCCTTAACTGGGACCAGCTACAGAATAAAGGAATGCAAGGTTCGTCCCTCTGTTGGATGTGTGGGAAAGATAGAGAGGACATAGAGCATATGATGAATTCATGCCCGTTTTTGAAGCAGAAGTGGGGCCAAGTACAAGGAGTCTTCAGAAGGATGGATAGGAATTGTCACAACATAAAGGAAACAATCTTGTTATGGAACAACAACATCTTCGCAAGACCTGTCCTAAATTGAGCTTAGGGGTTGGCCTTGGGATTCAACCTACGGGCCATTTGGAAAGAACGAAATATCAAATTTTCAAAAACAAAACCTCAACACAAGATCAAGTGTGGGAAGGAATAGTAAAAAACATCAAGGAAATTAATCTAGTAGAACAATGGAGCCTAGAAGACTTGCAAGTTCCTCCTCAAGAAGAAAGAATACATTGCCGACCTAACTTGACCATGGAAATGGTAGCCCCTGTTGCTAGGAAAACAGGAAGGATGAATATCAATTCCTCTATGCACTTCACTTTATCGATAGAAGGATTCATCAAGATGAACTTTGATGGGGCCTCAAAAGGTAACCCGAGAGTAGCAAGATTAGGTGGCATATTCCGAGATACCCAAGCGAACACACGGCTCATATATGCAGACTCGTGTGGGATCGCAAGGAACAATGAGGTAGAATTCACAGCAGCTAAACATGGACTTCTAATTGCTGTAAGAATGGGATACATAAATGTGGCGGTGGAAGGAGATTCCAGCTTGGTCATAAACACTGTGAGGAAACTCAACAATGGCATGTCATGGGACAAACTGAGCCAAAGTTGGAGGATAGCTTACCTCATCCAGGAAATTGGGGAGCCCATACACAAGTTCAATTATCTAATGGTTAGACATGTAAGAAGGGAAGGGAAAAAAGATGCATATTTCTTGGCCAACTGGAGCTACAATCAGCAACATGGCCCAATCGAAAAATTATGACCAATACAACCCAGGGATGATAGACTTAAAGCCCTGGAGGACATCCTTCGGCAAGATCTCAAAAACAACCAGGAAATTTAGAATCCAAATAACAATACCCCCCGATTGGGGTGCGTGATCGAGGCAAGAGAGGACAATGGACAAATATGGTAGTTATAAAGTTTAAAGGCAAGGTACCACCCACCACCCCCCACATGCTCATGGTGATGGGTGTTGTGGCCTCCCACATGAAATCTAATAGAGGAGATTGGAGAAGTGGCAGGCATGGCTAGGATGGAGAAGGAGGTGAGGTGGTCAACACAGGACGGGTGACGTGACAAAGCAAGGTAGAATGGGAATATGAAGGAATTCGAGACAAGGAGAAGAGTATTGTTGACATTACAGGTGGACGAAGGAGCGCAGACGCAAGTCAGTGGAGCTGCCAGAAACGGCTTTATCGAAGCATTCCTGGGTATGTATCTTGGTCTTTCAAGCCCCTTATTATGGCAACATTGTTGATTTATGGCTCGGGGGGTTGGGAGATGAAATGGGAGGGAAATTGGGGAGATAGCCTGGGAGACTAGCGTAGGTTAGGGGTGATGGTGATCGAGCTTGGGTTGGAGGTGACAGCCATGAGCGAGACCTAGGGTTGGGAATGAGAGACCCCTCCTGTGGGTTAGAGAGATAGTCAGTACACCAATGTGGGCAGTGACGCTGAGGCTAAGCACGAGCAATGGACAAGGGAGGGGCAGAGAAGTAAGGAAACTCTTTCGGGAAGAGGAGTGATGTAGCAACACTAGGTAGAGGGGCGGGGGAAGGCACTGCGACTAGGAGTGATGGTAACCCGGCTCGATGGGCTGGCTGTGAAAGCTGTGAGTGTTAACTAGGTCTGGCACTATGAAACCACTCCTAAGTGCAGTTAAGAGAATCGTTACTATCATTTGGGTGGTGAGGCAAATGAAAGCCACGAGCGAAAGAAAAGAGAGTGGCAGAAGAGTGGCGCAACTACACCAAGCAGAGGAGTGGCGTAGCATTTCGTGGTAGAGGGGTACCTAGGCAGAGGCAATTGCGCTTGGTTGCATGAGGAGTGGGGCACCTGTATCAAGCCAGAGAGACTTAAGACAACGGACCAAGAGCTAATTCATTTATCTTGTGAATAGGCAAGGAATATAGGAGAGATGGCCCGACCTGCACGTGGAAGAGGACGTGAAAGAAAGGGGAGGGAGTCGACTTGAGCCACAAACCCAAGTACTTTAGAACCTTGGTGTGGGAGGAAGCCTCTAGAATTCCTCATTAGTGAAGTCATGGTAGCTTACAAGGAAGGAACATATGTAGGTATCCATAAGCTTCTGGACGAATTGGAGGGGAAAATAAAACAGGAGGATGATTTCGAAGAGGAGATGAAAAATTAGCGGGCAGTAATCCTAGATATCGAGAATACCAGGGGTAGACTCACCCAGTTTAAACAAACCCTCTGTATGTATTGCCTCATGAAGAGCCTTATGGGGAAGGCAGTGGAGAAAATTTCAGTGGGGATGGCTATGACTCTCCACGACATGCCCAATTACAAAAAATACTTGCGTATGATCCAATTCTAGCTACACAAGCAGGACATCCACCTAAACAGAATCCAAAGGTACATCCCTTGTATCATTGAGATATCTGATATGTCGGCTGACTCAACTAATGACCTAGCTCCTGTTGAATCTGCCTCAAAAGGAGAACAATATTAGTGAGTTTCTTGGGTGTTTTTTTGTTTCTTGAAGGTAGCATTTACTTTTAAAGATGCATGCTTATGATAGATAGACATATAGACTCTTATCATGATACTAATACGTATATAGCTTGGTTAGAACAACTGTTACTAGATTGTTTTTGGATGGCTTACAATGAGGATAGGTGGCCAACAGACTTAGTTTCCCACTGGCCAAGTTGAGGCCACCTGTCTCATATATGTGGTGTAAAATTGCTTTTATAAATAGAAAAAGAAGGTCCTGCCAAGCTTAACAAAAAAAAATATTAAAAATTAAATACTTTAAAAATAATAAATAATTTAATAATTTAATTAAATAATAATACTAATGATGATGACTATGATGATTAATGTCTACTAAGATCAATATGGTCAATCACACCTTAAGAGAGAAGCATTAATTGAGATTTTTTAAAATTTTATTTTTGTGATAAAAAAAGAGGGAAAGAAACATTCTAAGGTCATTGTAGGTTTGCTGATTGAACAAGTCAAGGAGGTTGGTAGTGGGGCAACTATTTTGGAAATGAGAATGGATGTAAGGGTTGGAAAATCCAAAAGAAAGTGTTTTTCATCTTTGACTCTCTTAGTATCACAGAGGAGACATATTCTTTTGTCTCAAGGTATCTTGGGAATAGACAAACATTCGGTATCACTCTCGAGTTCATGACAATTAGTTATAATCCTTGCAATACTCATTCTCTTCTTAGCACTGGTTAAGACAGAAAGGTAATTATGATTAGCAAGTGTGGGATTGATTACCTCCTTATAGTATCTTAACTTTCTTTCCCCTCTAACTCATTATCACTCCACAACTTATCCTTAAATTTAGAAGTAATGATGTTTTTAATATTATCGTTGTTCCTCGAGATGATCTCCTCCTTTATCTCCCAATGGTCAAGCCAGAATTTGGCATCCTTATGCCACCCTTGCTTGAGCGTAAGCTGGTATTTTCTCAAGTTAGAAGTAATTTTATGGAGTCTCTTGGCTTCCATGTTGTACAACTTCTTCTTATACATCAAATACCTAAACATAGTTGTGCATTCAATGAGGGAAATGTTAGCTTCAATCAAGAGAATAGGGTAGGCAATTTTTCCTTTATTCTTGAGGTTGCAAGTTATGAATTGCTTTTGGATTATTTCAATCTTTCTCCATGAATCTCTAGATAGACTCCAACCCCACACCTCACATTCATATAAAATAACAGGGGTGATAAGAGTCTCGAAGAGGAACTTTTTTTTACTCCAAACTCGAAGACAAGTCATCTTACAATTGCTTCCAAGCTCATACTAAGTTTTCCTACCTCCTATAATCCTTTTCTCAATGTTATATTTCCACTTGAGTTAATGGTGGATATCAATACCTAAATATTTTTAAGAAGAAACATTCTCTAAGAAACTGTTCTCATAAATGTAATTATCATAGGCGACGTTTTTGGATTTAAAAATCATAACTTTAGTATTATCAGTATTAACAACCATACCCATCTTGGAACAATAATCATGGAGGATTTTAAGCATCTTGTCAAGATTGTAACAATTCCTAGCAAGATATCGTTACTAAAATTATTTATTAATTAATAATGAAAATTAAATAATTAATATTTTATATTAAAAAACAAACCTAATAATAATTATTTAACTAATTTTTTATAATAAATAATTGATTAATAAATTTTATAAACCCTTGGGATTAATATTATAAATGTAAGCGAGTATTAATATCATAAACCCAGGGCATTAATAAACCCAAGTAATTTATATTATAAACCCTAGGAATATGAACCCTTACATTAATACACCGAAGGGATTGATAATACAAACCCAAGGAAACAATATTAAACCCAAAGGATACAATATTAAACCCAAAGGATTAACACTAAAAAGCCAAGGGATTATAAACCCAAGGGAGTAATATTAAATCCAAGGGATAAACCAAAAGGATTAATATTATAAACCCTAGGTATATAAACCCCGAGATAAATACTATAAACCCTAAAATAAACATGACTGACCATGTTTTACCATAGTTGATTTTCATATTGAGACAATCTTTGTCACAATGTGTCATTTGACCATGTTGATCGTTGTTTATTTTCATATTGAGACATTCTTTGTCACAATGTGACATTGGACCATGGTTGCACATGGTTGACCATGATTTTAAACAAGGGATTTATATTAAACACTAACATTAATATTATAAACTTGATGAATAATATTATACCCTAAGAATATGAACCCTAAGATTGATAAACCCAAGGGATCGATATTAATAACTATTTCTAAAACCCCACGATATTATAAACCCAAGGAAATAATATTAAATCTAAGGAATTAATATTAGAAACCTAAGATTATAATAAACCCAAGGGGTAGATAGTAAAAACCCAATGGAATATATGATAATAAAAAATTATTAAAAAAAACTATAGCAAAAAAAATATTATTAATTATTACAATATACTAATAATAAAATAAAAAAAGATAAATTTTTTTATAATAATAATTAAAAAAAACTAATTATATTTTATAAATATTAAATAATAATATAATAAAATAAAGATATTAATAAACAATTATATTAAATAATAAATAAAAAGAAAAATAATAAATAATTAATTAAAAATAATACTAATATTTACAAAAATATTATGGAATTAATACTTAACTATATATTAAAATAAATAATAATTATTAAATAATATATTATTTATATTAAAAAACAAACATAATAATAATTATTTTATTTATTTATTTTTATAATAATAATTGGTTAATAAATTTAAAATATTTTGGGATTTAAATATTATAAATGTAAGTGGTTATTAATATCATAAATCTAGGGTATGAATAAACCAAATATATTTATATTATAAACTCTAAAAATACATTAATAAATCCAAGGGCTTGAAAATATAAAGTAAAGGGAATACTATTAAATCTAAAGGATTAATACTAAAACCCAAGGGATAAACTCAAGTAATTAATATTATAAACTGTAGGTATATAAACTTTAAAATAATCATGGTTGACTTTTATATTGAAACAATCTTTGTCACAATGTGACATTTGACCATAGTTAACTATTGTTAATTTTTTTATTGAAACAATTTTTGTCACAATATGACATTGGATAACATAAAAACAACCTAAACCTATATATCAAATTATAATAAAAAAAATATTACAAAAAAAAAATAGTTTTTATATTAATTTTTTATTAAATCCTTTGAAAATAAAATAAATTAATTATAACTCTCACTTTCATTAAATTTTAATAATTAACTAAAAAATTAATTTACAAAAATAAAAATATTTTTTTTATTTTTTTATTAAAATCATGTAGAAAATTAAAATTAAAATTTAATTATAACTCTCACTTTCATTAAATTTTTATAATTAACAAAGAACCTTGTGTGTGGACTTTGTATTTTGATGAAGTTATATATATTTTTCCATTCGGTATCACTCAAAATTAGTTTTTGATATATATTTTTTTTGAACGTCATATTACTTTAATGGGCAAGGGTTTAAAAAATATGATATCTCAATATTTAATTTATGTGTTAAATGAGGTAAAACGGTATTAAGCTGACCACCTATTAGTTTAGTCAATAGATGAAAAATTTTACAAATATTAAGTAATTATAAGTTATTTTTTATTTAAAAAATAATAATAATAAATATTAATATATTATAATTTTTATTATAAAATAATAATAATAAATACTCACCTATAATATTTTTTATTTTAAAAATAATAATAATAAATATTAACTTACATTATTTTACTATTGATTATGAATTTAAAGATGTTATTGGGAAATACATGGTAACAAATGTATTTGGTGGCTTGCAATATAATGGGAGAATTAATAAAATCACGCTAGCAACACGAAAAAGACTTTGGTAATCAATCGAAAATGTATACAGAAAGATAAAGAGCGTTTTAACCGCTTTAGGAAAGAAAATGTGCATGCAAATTAGCCTTGTCACGGCTTGCATGCAGAAAAACAATACTGAATGCAACTTTCACTCAGAATTTTAATAACTTCTTATAGAACATTAGGGTTCGCGGCCTCTTGAACATAAACAACTTAGGCATTGCTTACAAGACTGTAAGGCTTGAACTCCAGGAGAACACTCTAACCTTAAAACATAAATTACACTCTAATATCTTATTTTTGGTTTAATTAATATTATCACTTGTACTGGATTAAAATATTTTTTGTACTTAACGTAAAGCGTTGTTTTCTTAATTTGTTTTTTCTGTACTTATATTTTTCCAAATTTATATTAGGGTTGATTTTTGTATCATGTTATACATTTTCTTCTAATATTTATATTTATTCACATGAATAAAAATATTTTTCACATTGTCTTCTAATATTTATATTTATATTTTGATTTATGATATTTTTTTAATTTAAAATAAATTTATACTAGAGAATCAGTGTTACAAAATAAACATTTTATTTATTAAAAAAATTAATATTGGAATTTGTGTTTTTATAATTTAATTTGTACATCCATTTACTATAATTTATTTATGAATGTTAGTTTATACATATATATTGGCATATGTGTTATACCGAAAACTCTTTTATTTCTAAATGAATATCCCATGGATGCCTAAAGTGTGTAATACAACAATAGATAGATTGTTCACTGTCTATCCCTCGATCTACTACCCCAAACCCTTTGACATCAAGGAAATGTAAAGTGAGAAAACTAGCTCATACCTTTATGTGAAGGCTGTACAAATGATCTTGACCAATATGGTTGTTGAAGATGGTGCTCCATACCCTAAAGATTGTTATTCATCTCATAATAATTATGTCCCTCACACAGTGAATACAAGGCACTCTCATCCTACTTTTCCTAGCAATAAGAAAGTTAGATATATTATTGATCTACATTAGATTTCTCAAGGAAATACAAATTGGAATACATAATGTACTAAACATGATAATTGAATGGGGAAATAATGGGATGTATATTAAAATGACAAAGTAAAAGAGTTATAACTTTACAACTGCTGCAACTTGTCTTGATGCTTCAACTCCTCGACACTCTTCATTGGAGCATACCCATAAGTGAGGCTAACTCTAAATGCAAGTTGGATACAAGAAGAGCTCTCCAAGGTCTTGCATCATGTAGTTGTACATATTCTCTCTCTCATTCTCCTTTCAAATATCTTCCTTAAGTAGACTTGTTGAGGATGAATATATAACCTTAGGTATTGATGAAATTTTAGTCTGGAATGAGTTCCCAATTCCATTAGATGATGTAATACATTATGAACCAACACGTTGGAAATGATAAAAGTTCAATGAATAGAAATCCACTGCGGGATAAACCTCTTTTTAAAATTATTTTAGTACCCAATAGAGTGATATGATTCATATATAAATGAATCTCATTTATTTTAAAGATGATTTAAAGTGACATGATATATCCTACCAGGTGGTCAACCTAACTAGAACTAATAAGCTAATAATAAACTCTTATCTTTGTATTAACATAGGGGCTTTAGGGCCTTAACATAACCCCCCTTTTTGAATTATTTGAAGGTTTTCCTTAAGAATTGTAAAAGTGACTTTGTTCTCTCCATATATGACTCTATTTCCTTTAATTTGTGCTTATCTTGCAAAATATATGAGTATTGGACATTGGATATCCATAAATGGCCTAAAATGATAACATTTTAGCATATGTGTGATAACTATTATGAAAACACCATTTTGTCACATAAAGCCACTTCATCCATTAAGATTTCTTTTTTGAAGAATAACATTATAGATAACTCGCTAGACATTTTTTAATTATTTATGTTTAACCATTTGTTTGTGGATGATATGCTAAACTCATATAACTAATGTTGTTCCACATATCTTCAATAATTATTCTCAAAAACTTATTATGAATTTTGGATCTTTGATACTCATTATTACTTTAAGAAAACTATGAATTCTATAAATTTCCTTTATGAATACTTTTGCCACTCGGCTTATTTTATATGTGCTTTAAATTCCATAATAATGTGCATATTTAGGAGTCTATCAATGGCCACAAAAAATGGTATCTTCACCTTCTTACTTTTGTAACACTATAATGATGTCCAATGATATCTCTTCCCATCATTCATGAGGTATGTGTAATGTTTGAACTGGAGATATTATTACCTATCCTTTATTTATTTGGAAAACATATCATTCTCTTTAATTAAGTTTAAATATACTTCTTCATTCCTTACCTAAAACATCAATGTAAATTGGATCATTAAAATATATTTCATCCATCTTGAATCTTTTAGAGTGGAAAAATTACAGGAATTGACTTGTAGATTCATTTATACTTGCAAGTCCTAGATTTGAGAATTGGGGTTTGAAACTTCTTGAAGAAATATTGAGGAATTAAGCAAAAAACATTGCCTTGTTCTAGACATCTTGGTGCTTATTTACACTTAAATATATTTTCAATAAATGCATGAAAGACATCAACAAGAGTTGGTATGCAAAAGTTATGCCTCTTGGATGTTGAGCTTCCAATTTATCCAACATGATTCGAGAGGGTGCCATGCTAACCCCATTACTCATGCAAAAGAGGATAACCATGTGTGGTATATTAAGGGGTCTATATAATGGTAAAAGTTGTAACTATATTTTGGAGTTGAAGGTGTCAAAACCGATTCCTAGTTAGCTATCGAATTAGGTTAAAATAGAACCATTAGGAGAAAGCATTCCATTATATTGTATTGTATCTTGTTACATAATAGATTGGAGCAATTGGGATCGAGAATGAGAGAGTATGATGGAGGAAGTTATTGTTTTATAGTATCTTAATGAGAGACATCCTTCTCCTTTGTAATTTCACCTTTCCATTGTAGGGAGAAAAGAGGGAAAAGTAACCTCACCTTCCACCTAGATCTTACCCTCTAAGAGTTTCCAAGGGAAAATAATTGTGTTCATTGTGGGTGGTATGTAATTTTGTTTGTTGTTCTATATTTTCCTCATTGTATCTATTTCATGCATAAGAGGAAATTTTGTAATTGATACATCTAGAATCTAAAGGAATTTTTCCGTCATAGTATAGATTTATGTTTATTATATTAGACATGTTGCAATGAATTGTCAGTTGAATATCCATGGAAATTTATAACTACAAAACAAATAATTTTAGTCATATGATATGTCCTAAGGAACCCTACATGTTCTACCATCATAAAGTGATGGACCTACTTTAATATTTGTTGCTTAATGTTTGATTGTGGGTATAAAAATATTTTACCCTTGTACCAAAGTATTTCTTATTTCCACTCTCAATGTTTCATTGAGTTCATCCCTTTCTTTATACATTGGATATTTTTTTTAGTATTACTGAATTCTTTCCATCCATGGTGAGCTTCTTCCAACCACACAAGAATAGAAGATGTAGGAAAACATAAATTTAAGGTTTCTTCTTTTCTAGAAAGAGAAATTATTATTATATTTTTCTTCCCTATTTTGAAGATTATTTCAAAATCAAACACATGCATTTTTGCTATCCATTTTTGTTACTCTTCTCATGAAAATATTTTCTCCAAGAAGTAATTTAGACTACCATGATATATATTGACCTTAAGGTACCTCGCAATGAGATATTTACACCATATTTTTTTTTGCATGTAGGATTTCTTATATTTCTTTTTCATGTGTGGATTTCATAAAATATTTTCCTTTGAATTGCATTGTTTCAAAATCTAATGTTCTCCCTACTTGTGCCAAGATTATTCCAATTCCTTGTTATGATGCATTAGAATCTACTATTATTTTTTTTTCCAAAATTAGATTTTTCCAATATTAGTGTAGAAGACATGAGATCATTTAAGAGAGAGAGATTACCAAAGTAGTCTTATTATTCCATACAAATGAATTTACCTTGAAGAGAGGTGTGAGTGGACTTACATGCATGCATAATTCTGAACAAATTCATGATAAAATCTTATAAGTCCCAAAAAAATGTGTAAGGCTTTTGATGTTATTTAAAACAAGAAATTTGTAATAGCATGGATATTATGAGGGTCTAGCTTAACTCCTTCAATTGAAATGACCCACCTTCTTTACTTCTTGCTTCCCAAAAATATATTTGGTTATTTTTACATAAAAGTTATTACTCTAAATAACTCTAAGAACTTTCTTTTTGATGAGAAATATCTATATCTTCCATATGAGGAATACACATCTTTTGATCCTTGAAATGCTACTCATACTCAACAATAACTCCTAAATCCATTACAACAAAGCTCATCCTATCACTCATGGGAATTTAAGTTCACTATGGAGAATAAGAATAATTTTTCCTAACCACTAAAGATAAACCCAATTTATGATATTTTATAGAACTGTATCCACATGTTTAATTTTATTTTCCCAAGACTTGCTATGGATAACTATATCATCAAAGAAAACCAACAAAATTTTTCTATGATAGAGCTACAAATTTTGTTCATAGGATTTGAAAAGTAGTAGGACCATTAATCATCCTTAAGGCGTGACCATGAATTTAGTGTCCTTTATGTTTGTGAAAATCTATTTTGGGAATGTGTCCTTCACATGTTTAAGATCAAACTTTGCAAAACAAGCCACTTGATGTTACACATGGCTAAAAATTATAAATAATGGATAGCCATGGTTGACTATAGTTGGAATTTTTTGTTTTCTTTATGATTTTGGAATTTATATGGTGTTACTTGCGTTTCATTTTTATAATATGTTTCTCACATTTAGTTTTACATCATTTTTTTTGCACAACCTCATTTCGATGTTTGTTTCATAATTTCATCTTGCAATAATGATTCTTTATCGACACAATGCCAAATGGATCTTTTGTTTCTCTCATATACATATATATTTGCATTCATTGCATTCCAACGAGTGATTTATAGTAACAGTGTATAAGGAATATGGCAGGTAATATACAAAAAAGATAAAAGCAATATGTGTTTATGGATTTGATTATTCATTGTTGTCTATGATTCCCATATTCAATATCAGTGATCATGTTGAGTATGTAGATCATTATGTTGTTAAATTAATTTTATATATCATAGAACAACATTAACTATGGTTGAAAATGTTACCTATAGTTAAATAAAGTTTATACCCATCGAGTATGTAGATCATTATGTTGTTAAATTAATTTTATATATCATAGAACAACATTAACTATGGTTGAAAATGTTACCTATAGTTAAATAAAGTTTATACCCATCTTTAACCGCCGTTAAATATTTCAAAAAGTGCATAACAAGTGCCTTTAGTCTTTGATGTTCAATTTTTGTAGCCAATGAAGCTTTTCATTTTCCATTATAAACTACTTAAAGAATTATGTTTTTACATATTATATATTTCTTTAAGTTCACCAATTAATTGGATGGTGGTGACAGGGATATTTTCCTTCAGTTTTGATGGTCTCACATTTAGTATGGTCTGACTGCATGGCAGACATTTAGAAACACCCGGAGCTGCTAATTGGGATATACTATCCATAGAGCCAACGAGAACTATGATTTGGAATATTCGGGCAAAGATATTGATGGAGAGCCAAACATCACAACAGCAACAAGAAGTTCCTACGAGATTTCCTAAAAGACGAGCCCGCTTTTCATCAGTGGCAATGCCTAAAGCCTATAGAAAAGACTCTCCTTACTTTGATTGCTGGATGGATGTCACGCTAATCCCTATCATCCAACAAACAACCCTTCCGGAATTATCCAAACGGTCTTGGCGGAGAATGAGGTACACACCATAACATATGTATTCATATTCTATCACTTCTCACACACGTGCTGGAAAACAATTTAAATTCCATCGAATAGAATGATACTTAACATGTTTGAAATTACATGCAGCTGTCGTTAGATTTGCTGGAAACTGGTTACTTGCGCGTTCAAAGGCATAGATCTGCGCCGAGTAGGGTGTGTCAAGTTTTAAGGAAATAACTCTCTATCAAGAATACCATGGCCTCCCTGCTTGCATGAAGGTACATAATTGTAACTCAATTACAAACTTGACATGCTCCCAAATGAGCCTGAATTACTTTCCTGTTAATCAAATCGTACATGTGAAATGGGAGCCTGTAAAAAATGTAAATAATTGATTTCAAGTGTCCTGCAATGGACTTAATGCTTATTGACTGACTAGGGTGAACAATTGACACCGGTAATTACTATGTTTATGGAAGAAGTTGGAGGAAGAAAGACAGAATTGTTCTCACTGCTGGAGCAACACCAACTGACAAGGTCTTGACATTCTGTCTAGCTGCTCCTGGAGAAGGCTTTCTAGTTCAAACACCCTGAGCTTAAATCGATTGCTGATTCCCTACCCAGGAAAAACTCATTTTTATATATGGTGTTAATGATATACGATTTTAGTACTGCCAAGCTGCTATAAAATTATAAATATATGTCACCACAAAATATTTCTCTACAATGCCCCGGTACACAATAAAAATGGCAAAATATTTTGAATTGTAGCTTCACTAATGAAAGCATTACTGAATGTGTTGGGGATTTTTCTATTAAAATCCCAAAAACACAATAAAGACAATGCTCTATTTCCCTTTTTTATTTTTCTCCAGGATCTTTAACATAAGGAAGCTATAAAATTTCTGAGCAGACAGATATTTTCTCACATAAAAAAAACTTTGCATTCATTAATAAAAGACTAATACAAAATTCATCCTCTTTCACTCAGAGGGATTCACCAAAACATATATAGTGCTCCTCTATTCATTCATTTCCCATTACATACTACGCTGCTGCGTATTGCTCACTTGCATTCACTTGCGTTGCTGCACTTCTGCTCTATCTCTCACACTTTCTCTCGCTCAACAGACAACAACCCAAAAAACAAAAAAAAACTTATTACGTACAAAATTTGAATGAGTTAATGAACAAGGATGTAGATCCATGCTGTGAGCTTCTCGAGGTTGTCCTTCTTGTCCTCGACTGAGTTGCATTTTTACTGTGGTGGCTGAGAAATTCAATATCTTCCTTCTTGTCCATACTGAAAATTGAATGCACTCACCTGCTGCTGTACTACTCCATGTCCACTTTTTGACCAGCTCCGCGCCAATCCTCTGTTTCTCCTTATATTTGAAAATATATGAAAAGCACTGTAAAACACATAAAATTTCCTTTTGACGGACTTCAAATGTTAAACCATTATGCTTCGGGAACCCATCGGGTCCGGGCTTCATCGCATAGCGCGCATATATGAAAAAGTTGTGCACCCATGGTTTCCCCGATTGCGATATGCCGATCGCAATATCTGTCGATACCTCCGATGCAATATATTATAACATATGCATGAAAAACATTAAAACACAAGAAATAGGGCCGCTACGGAACTGAAATAATATGAAACAAATGCTATACACCCGTTGGGTCCGGCTCATCGGATCGCGACATAACTCATGGTAAAGACTGTCTGATTGTTATCACCGATAGCGATACGCCGATAGCGATATCGGAGATCACTCATCGCAAACATAAAAGTTCCTTCATAAGTCCTCCACTGCCACTTCACCAATGCGATATCGGCAATTGGTCATCGCCGATGTCTCCATGGTGCTGCACGGGTCAACCATTGCGCAGTTGAAATTACATTTTCAACACTCCCCTTTAATTTCAACAGCTGGGAATTCAGTCATACCCAAACACTTTCTCAAAAATTTGAAGCTTTTCTGGTCCAATGGTTTTGTCAAAATATCTGCTACCTGTTCCTGAGTCCTACAATGTTGTAAAACAATTTCTCCATTGCTTACCAATTCTCTGATGTAATGAAACCTCGTGTCAATGTGTTTCGTTCTCTTATGAAACACAAAATTCTTGTATAATGCAATAGCTGAGCTATTGTCACAAAAAATCATTGTTGCTTTTTCCTGCTCTTGGCCTAAGCACCTCAACATTCTTCTCATCTAAACTGCTTGACATGCTGCTGATGTAGCTGCCACATATTTTGCCTCTGCTGTAGACAACGCCACGATAGGCTGTTTCTTAGAAGCCCATGAAATGGCTCCTGAACCCATGTGAAAAACATAACCGGAAGTGCTTTTTTGATCATCTCCACTTCCAGCCCAATCACTATCAGTGTACCCAATTAAATTTGAACATTCTGAGACAGTATATAAGATGCCAAATCTTTTAGTGCCTTTGACATACCTCAGAATTCTTTTTGCTGCCTGCCAATGTGCTTCCTTTGGCCTCTCCATGAATCTGGAAATCAAACTAACAACAAACATTATATCCGGCCTAGTTGCAGTTAAATACATAAGGCTTCCAACTATGCTCTTGTACAAACTAGGATCAAAATCCTTGCTGTTGTCCTCTTTGCTGAGTTTTAATCCCATTACTGTGGGAGTGATTGCTACCTTGCACTCTTGCATATTAAATCTACCCAACACTTCATTTACATATCTTGCTTGAGAGATAAAAATTCCATTTTCATTTTGATGTACTTATATTCCTAAGAAGTATCTCAGCAAACCCATGTCAGTCATTTCAAATTCTTCTTTCATGACCGATTTGAAATTTTTAATGAGGTAGTCATCATTACCTGAAAAAATTACATCATCAACATACAATACTACAATTAAAATCTTACCATCCTTTTCTTTGATGTAGACGGTGGGTTCTCCCTCAAATTTGTCAAACTCATTTTCCAGTAGATAGGAATCTATCCTACTGTACCACGCTCTTGGCGCTTGCTTCAGCTCATAAAGAGCTTTCTTCAATTTGCACACTTTGTGCTCTTCACCTTTCTTCTCATAGCCTAGAGGTTGCTCAATATAAACCTCTTCCATTAACACTCCATTTAGGAATGCTGACTTCACGTCCATTTGGTAAACTTTCCACTTGTTTTGTGCTGCTATGGACAACACTGCTCTCACGGTTTCCATTCTTGCAACCGGTGCGAAAGTTTCCTCATAATCTCTCCCATACTGCTGCTTATACCCTTTGACAACCAGCCTTGCCTTGTGTCTTTCTATCTTGCCTTCAGCATTGCACTTGGTTTTATAGACCCATTTAACTCCAATGACTTCTTTACCTTTTGGTAGCTCAACCAAATCCCATGTCTTGTTTCTTTCTATGGCATTCATTTCCTCATCCATAGCTTCTATCCATTTCTTATCTTTAATTGCTTCTTCGAAATGAATAGGATCATTAACATGACAATACAAGGCAAATAACGAATTCATTCCTTCATCATAAATGTCACTTAAGTTTCTAAATATTTTACCTCTTTCATTTGGTGTACAAGTGCTTGAAGATGCACTTGAATTTCCACTTTGTGGTGTGCTTGGAGAAGCACTCTCATTTATCCTCAAGGGTGTTCCTTGTTGTCCTTGTGTTGGCGCTGCTGTTTGGGGATGTATTTCAGCCATCTCCTCATCATCTTCATCATGAGACAAACAGTTTTTAACATTCATTTTTTTCTCTATACTTCCATCCCAAGCTTCCTCCTCAATGAATTGAACATCTCTGCTCACAAAAAACTTTTTGGTAGATGGGATATACAACCTGTAAGCTTTGAATTCCTCACTGTATCCAATGAAAATACATTTCTTCCCTTTGTTGTCCAACTTCCTCCTTAGCTGATCTGGGATGTTGCATAAGCCACACATCCAAAAACTTTCATGTGGGTGACTCCTTGCTTTCTCCCACTCCATGCTTCTTCAGGCACTCTATTCATCACTGCTTTTGTAGGACACCTATTCAAAATATACACTGCACAATTTACAGCTTTAGCCCAATAATCATTTGGCAAATGCTTTGCCTTCAACATGCTCCTCGCCATATCCATGATGGTCCTATTCTTCCTTTCAACAACTCCATTTTGTTGTGGGGTGTACCTAGCTGTGAATTACTTATGAATTCCATTTTCTCTACAAAACCGTAGGAATTCTTTGGAGATATACTCACCTCCTCTGTCAGTTCTCAAAACTTTGATATGCAGCTCGCTTTGATTTTCCACAAGTGCTTTGAAATTTCGGAATTTTTCAAACACTTCACTTTTGTTTTTAAGGAAATATACCCAAGTCTTTCTTGTAAAATCATTAATGGAAGTTAGAAAATATTGGCTACCTGCTAGTGATGGAGTTTGCATCGGTCCACATACATCTGAGTGAACAATCTCTAAGGGTGCTTTTTCCCTTATGCTTTTCCGTGATGGAAAACTTTCTCTGTGTTGTTTTCCCAATATGCAACCTTCACAAAGGCTGTCTGGTTTCTCTATCAATGGTAATCCTCTTACCATCCCTTTTTTGCTCAACAAATTAAGACCTCCAAAGTTGAGATGTCCAAATCTCAAGTGCCACAACCAATTTTCATCCTTTGGCATGCCTCGGAAAGCCTCTTGGGTAACTATTGCAATTACTTCTTTGTTTTTCAAATCTGCCCTTATTCTGAGAGGGAACATCCTGTTCCTTGTCATCTTCACTTCAGCAATACACCTTTTTCTGGGTGCTATATCCATGATGGTGCATACATCATTCTTAAAGAAAACATTGTACCCCTTATGAACAAGCTGTCCAATACTCAAGAGGTTGCATCTCATTCCAGGAACATACTAGACATCTGCTATGGTTTTCTTTTCACCCTTCTTTGTAAATATTTTGACTTCTCCTTTTCCCATAACAGAAATTTTGCTATCAGTCCCAAGTGTGACTTCTGATTTCACATTTTGATCTAAAGTAGAAAACAAGGCTATGTTTCCTGTCATATGGTTGCTACAACTAGAATCTAGAAACCATATATCTTCACTGTTTGTTTCAGCCATGTTACAAGCTAATAAAACATTATTTTCGCTGATATTTTCTCTAGTGATATTTGCACTAGAACTATAACTCATATCATGTTGTTTCTTCCTACATTCATTGGCATAATGCCCATATTTTTTGCAATAATAACATTGGACATTGGATTTTTCATACCTTTGTCCTTGAGCATGATGTTGTCCTCTTTGTTGGTTGCAGCCTTGCCCTTGGTTCTGATTCGGATTGCTGCCTCTTCCTTGAGCATTTGTTGGGTTGTTCCTTCCACCTCTGTTTTGGCTTCTGCCTCTTCCTCTCTTGTTTCCTCTGCCTTGAGCTCTTCCTCTTCCAAAGGACATCTGGGTCTTGAAGGCTTGCTCTAGAGATGAGTTTTCATTTATACTCAACCTATGCTCATGTGTTATCAGTGATGCATGGAGTTCATCAACTGAAAAGTTTGAGAGATCCTTTGTCTCTTCTATGGTGGTGACAATCACATCAAACTTTGAGGGTAGGACCCTCAATAGTTTCTCCAAAATCCTCCTTTCTTCAAGAAATTCTCCATGAGTCCTCATTTGTGTGACCAAACCAATCACGTGTGTGAAGAATGAGTCAATATTGTCTGACTCTTTCATGTTCAGATTCTCAAAATCTCTCCTCAAAAACTGTAGTTTTGCTGTCTTCACTTTCTCCATGCCTTGATAGGTTGTCTTGAGAGTTTTCCATGCTTCTTTGGATGTCTTAGCTGCTGCTATCCTTGGAAACACACTCTGGTCCACTGCTTGATACAAAAATACAAGGGCTTTTGAGTCCTTCTTTCTATTGCTCTTCAGCAGATCCTTCTCTCCTGGAGTTAACCTATTGAACTCATTTTCATCTGCTGGTTCTTCATAACCATCTTGAACTAATTCCCATAGATCTTGACAGGAAAACAGGGCTTTCATAGTTATTGCCCAATAGTCATAGTTCTTCCCATTAAACTGTGGGAGTTGGGTATTAAACATACCCATACCAGTGCTTGTGCTGGCCATCCTAGCACTCTTTAACTATGTTTTTAAATCCTTGACTATGTATTTTAAAAACAACTGAATGCTGCAACCAAAAGACTCCTCCCTTCAGCTCCTTTGTCACCTTCAAAGAGCCTAAGCCTGCTCTGATACCACTGTTGGGGATTTTTCTGATAAAATCCCAAAAACAAACAAAAAAAAATTCAAGCACACAGAGGCAATGCTCTGTTTCCTTTACTCCAGGATCTTTTGTGCACAGGGAAGCTTAAAAGAAAAAAATTTACACAGAACACAGTATTGCACCACCATAAAAGGATTTCTATTCATTAAACAAAATCACTCATACATATTCATCCTCTTTCACTCAGAGGGATTCACCAAAACATTTTAAC
>APFE030072572.1:0-15160 GCA_000404065.3 Pinus taeda
TAGACCTCAATTAACACATCATCTGCTGGTATTGAACCAGTAGGAATGCTATTGAGAATAGAACGAAATCTTTGATTAAAATATTTAATTGATTTGCTAAATCAAATATTTGATTTCTACATTTAAGGATTCCTTGGTCTTATCTTCACCAAACTTTTTAATGAATTTTTTCTAAAAATGTCCCAACTACTAATAGAGCCATCAACTAATGTAAAATACCAAGTTGTAGCTTTTCCTTCAAATGTGGAAGGAAAAAGCTTACATACTTGATCTTCATGTTATAACGTTCTAGTTCCAATGATAACATAAATTGTTTAATATGTTCTTCAACAGTAATAGGCCCATCTAGATTGTACGTAGGAATCCATATTTTAAAATGTTTAGGGAGATCATGCTGATCTCCAACATTAGCAATTGTACCAACTGATAACCAGGATTGTCTAGCCATAGTTGACCTTGGAGAAGGAGTACTTGGAGAACCTGGAGTAAGAGTATGTGGAGGTGAAGGACCTACAAGAGGAGGTCCCGAAGGAGGTGTTGGAGGAGGAGGGACTGAAGGAGGAGGAGCTATATAAGTTGCAGAGTGAGTAATAAAGTAGTAGTGGGTGGTATAGAACTCAAAATCAGTGAAGAAGGACAAGATTGAATAGGTGAAGTTGTGGGAGGATTTAGGAACAATTACAGGAGTAACCTCCTAAGATTCTATATAATAAGATTCCCAATCAACCTCATTTAGAGGAAATAATGGATTTGTATAGGTGGAAAATTCTGACGAAGCCCTTGGACTTGTCTACATTGAAGATCAAGAACTAGTTTCCAAAGATGAAGAAACCATAGCTTCAACTTCATGTTTTGGTCTTCTCCTTTTAGATATATTAAATAGAATAGGGGATAAACCAAAAAATTTACTATGCGAGCGAGTGTAAACCTTGAAAATTGTAATTGAGGGTGAACAGGGACAAAAGAGATTTCAACGGACTCTCCTACAAAGGATTTAGGAAGATGCGTAATTGTTGAAGAGGAATATTGTTATTCAGTAGGATGAACAACAATGGAAGAGGTACTAGTATCAGAAGATGTTATGGGAGAAATAATTTTAGATGATTTACCAGCCATGCATTATCTGTGGCCCTCCTTCTAGCACCAAAATTGTTGATAGGGGGAGAAGTCCCAACTACAATGAGTTGAGTATTGGCCTGATTAGGGTCCCAATTAGAACCCTTTTCATTTAAATGGATATATACTCTCTGGAACCAAGGCTCGATCGCCTATTCTAACTAAAATAAAACTAAAACAAATTAAATTTAAATAAATGATAAAACTAAACTAATATTAGCATAAATATATTATGTAAATTAATATTTACAATTAATTACAAAAGATATACAAATTGTTGTAAATACAAGTTAGATTTGACCTGATGAAACATACAATAGTGAGGGTGTGGGGATGATGAATTCATTCAAACATAATATTTAAAAAAAATATTACACGTGTTTGAATCTAGCTGGACTCTGGGTCTAGCCAACAACACATGATGATTTGGGAGGACTCTTAAATTAAAAGCCCGATGGATATTTTTAAGGTTTTTCTTTGAATTTGCATGCAAATAACTAAAATAAATAACTTTAAAGGAAATCTATCTTGACAATGAGTGCATACTATTGTTCTATTGTTTGAATATAAAACTTTACCATGAAATAAAATTATAAACAGAGAATAGATCATAATTTTCCTTTGACAACAAAAATAAATTGTAACATATCATAAGAAATGTTAATCAGAATATCCTAACATTCCATTAGAGCTAAACATGAGGAAAGTTAGAGAATGAGTACTAGATGCATCCCATAAGTAATTAAAATGATGACATGATATCAGTCGCATATCTCATAAGCACATTCAACTCTGACTTTGGTCTTCCAAAAAGCTTCACTTCAAAATCTGATTACAAAATGCAAGTCTTGAGTTTCTACAATTCATAGACCCTTACACCATTGTAAGAGGTCATATAAATACTAAAATAAAATAACATAAGATATGTTTGTTCATATAGACATAGAAAATCTTAAATATTTTCTGTTAGGCCCCTATACTACTAGTGTAACCCCTTATTGTTATTAGTACAACCCCCTTATTATATTCATGTACCCATGTAGTGCCCATATTGTTACTATTGTGCCCCATAGAAGCCCACTATTGTTATTATTGTGCCCTTAATTATTATTGTTATGTCGACTCTGATTATATTATGACCCCTTAGACTCCTATATATAGAAAGGGGATGAATTCTAAGGCATTGATCTATCTTTTCTATCTTTTTGTGAGCTGGTTTCATAACATTTTCTCTAATGCTAAAAATAAAATAGTATCCTTATCAGAGGATCATTTCCTTGAAAAGTAGTAAGTTGTTTCAAACTTCCTCCTCGTTTTCAAAATCTCTATCTTTAGTATGGAGCAGATGTGGAGCATCTGTTTGGATGAATCTTAACCAATCTGTATATCCCTGAGTAACTGCACATAAGTGAATTGGGTGAAAATGGACTATGCTGACATGGCACATTGATACCAACTTTTGAATAAAACTCTTAGTTTGCCTATATTTAATAGAAAAGTTTGAAATTACCTTAATGTTCTCAGATGGAAATTGAAGAAATTTATGAAATTCTCATTGAGTCTAGACATTTATTCCTTTTATTGCCTTTTAATCCTTTATCTTGCTGTCTTTTGTTTGTTGTTTGATTAGAAGTCTCAGAGCAATTTCTCTTAATAGTTTAGAACTCGACAAATCAAACTCTTCAATGAAAATAGTTCCAGCTTCCCACACTAAGATACAATGTTCAATGGCCTTTTCAGTCCATTCTTCGATTTATTTTTCCTTTAAGTCTCTTTGGTTTAAAGATGAATACATCAATCTTTTAGCCTTTTTAGAAGTCTTAAGAATAAGCTCAGTTTAGAATTGTTTCTCCCATTCCAGGATTGATGTGAATCTCTGTTTAATATTTCTATCTTCTTCAACTAGAGATTCAATTCTTTCATTGAGATTTAGAATTTCCTCATAAAATCTATAGATTTAATCCATTCGCTTGTAGAATTTAGTCTGATCCTTCCATAGTGTCTGATTGAACAGTGATGCCCGTTCTTTTAACATTTTTATACTTTGCTCAACATCATGACTTTGTTTTAATTTAAACTGAAGAGTTTCAATTTGTTCTTTTAATGCTACAATCATGACTTCAATATTGCTGTCGGCTTCTTCTTTTAACATCTGATTTTTTTTTTTTTGTAGGCTTGGTAGGTCCTTCTTTTTCATTAATATAGAGAAAATTTACACCACATAGAACTGGCTAGGTGGCCTCAACTTGCCCAGTGGGAAACCAAGTCTGTTGGCCACCTATCCGCATTATATGCCATCCAGTAGCAAAAAATCTAAAGTCTCTCTATCCAAGAAATATAAGTTTCAGATTCTTTTCCACTTCCATACTCTAGAGTTCTACATACATATATAATTGCATAGACAAATTTAAAAGTTATCTGCATATATAGACAAAACTATTAGAAAGTAGGCATGCTAATCATGTTGTTCAGTTGATGTTGATTCCACCAGTGCTGGATCTTTGGCATTCATACCAGGCAGCTTCGTCTTAACTAAGATACATGGTAGGTGTTGCTCAATTCGACCAAGGTGGACGTCCTGTTTGTGCAATTGAAACTGCACATTCTGAAATTCCTGCTTGTAATTTGGCATTCCTTGAACTGTGACTGCCATGCCTACCAAGATCTGCTCCATCGCCTTTCCCATCAGGCTTTTCATCAACCAGTATAGGTAGAGGGTCAGTTTGAATTGGGTGATTCTGCCTCTTGTATTTCTAGGATCCTGGACGAGGACTCTCCAGTCCTCCAACTTCGTATCTGTCTCACTCTCTTGCTTCACTTATGCTTCCCATTCTTCTAACAAATTTCAAATTTCTTCATTAGTTCCCTCCTGGTAAGTGGTTGTCGCTTCGCTAATTAACCATTTGACAGACTTCCGACCCCGTCGACCACCCGAAGCTCCAGCGTCCATGTCGTGCCTAGTCTCTCGAGGTTTCTTACTGTGGCCTTGGGGTTTTTGTAGGTCGAGCCATGGTATCTTTGACCCAGTCTTGAACAATGTGACCAACTGTAACCTAATCGGGCCTGGAGTTTCCCTGTTCCAGAGTGGTTTCACCAAATAAGATACCTGTTTTACATACAAAACATGTAATTGTCCAATTAAACTTCAATGTATTACAACAAGGTGCATGTCTACGGGTGGTAGGGTTGTGTCGCTCCATCCCTCCAACTTAATACCCCCCTTGTTTTTGCAGTAACATGCCCCTCATGGTTGCAGGCGGGTTCCACATAGAAGGCCGACCTATGACCTGCACTAGAGGTTGCACTTATTAAAAGGCGCCCCCCTAGCAACGCTTCAACATGCAATGTCTCCCTAATCCTAGGTAAAGAGGTGCAACCGCCTATGGGCCACTGGCCCAAAATGGCTAGCATGCCCTTTGTTATTTGCCTGACAAGAAAAAAGAGGACCCAACATAGGCATCCACCCATCTTGAGCCCCATAACATCGCCATCGCCAATCCTCCTTCCATAGTGAGTCTCAATTCCCTGCCATGTTTCATGCCCATAGTAATTCTCCTCCTTCTCCCCCATTCCTGGGTCTCTACACACCCCCCTCCAGCTGCGCATGGTCATGTTACAGAGGTTTCCTCTCAAAATGCGGGTGTACAAGCAGACATTATCCCCATAACCCAACCCCCCAACTTCTCCAGCAACGCAACTGCGTGCTTCTACACTATGCCCCCTGCCCAAAGACATCAAAATTCCCATACGAGAAAGGAGAATCTTGAAGTAGAGCGATATGGAGAGGGTTCCTATCGGGTGCCAAAGACAGAAGTAGAAATAGACACATGCCACTAGCCTACGCCCCCAACCCCTCATATCCTTATGATCCTTCCCCAAAATTCCTTCCCTCTCCCTCGAATGAAACTCGAAACATGGCAGCATAATGAGATAAGAGAGATAGTCGATAACATACCTGTATTCCTTTTGCATGCAGACGATGGAGTTGTTGTTGCTCGTGGAGCCATAGAATCAACCCGCTGCTCCAATTTCCTTTCTCACAACTGCTCTGGTACTCACCAGACTTCTCTATGGGGAAATCACAAACTCCAACACTTCCCCTCCTCTCACCGCCACCTTTCCTTAATGTAGTGTTTAACATCATGCAAAGGGCCATCACACCCATTGCCTCGACCTTGTGGGGGGCGGTGGTTCTGTACCTTGCAATACCAACCATTAATGTCATCTTAATGAGGTGATCTGCTGGCTCCCACCCCGATCGGGGGTTTTAAAATTCGACTTTGATCTTTGTGTGCTTTTTTTATTTCTTCAATCTGTTGGGAATGCTTGACTCCTAATTCATTCAATTTGACTTGATATTGATCTTGAAAATTGGCTCTTTCAATAGAAAATCCTCCCATAAGAGCTGTAGAATAGGCTTGCCATTGTTCCTCACTGAATACTTTTCTTTTTTCCACTTGCATCTCTAATTATTTGATTCTTTGAAGTTTGTTTTGATAGGCTATTGCAAGTTTGTCGACATAATAATGTTGATAATTCACAAAAGACTCCAAGAGCTTGTGAAAATTCTTTAGCTTTCTTTATCACATCACTTGTTGATTGCCAACTATATTAAGAAATTGTTTCAAAACTGTTTAACTTCCTCTTTTTTATTTTTCTTACAACTGATTTTTTTTTTAATTGAAAAAACATTCACTTAAAGAAGGAACAATTTCCGATACTCATTCTACTTTAGTGACAAGCTTAAAACGGAAATAACTTAAAGGAATTTTTGTGGAAATTGGAGTAATGGAAGCTTTGGGAGATGTTTATGAGATTGAAAGCTCAGTAGATTTTGTTTGTTTCTCTACTGACTCCTTTTCTTTATCAAAATTTTTTGTCAATATCAAATAAGAAGTTACTCGCTCATTCTTGTCTTTATCAATCTTCATTTCCATAATCTGCTTAGTATCTTTCTTAAACTATGAATCTTGTTGACTTATTTCTTTAGAAGAATCAATGATAATAATATATTTGGTAGGAGAACCTTGTTTGACTATCAGTCTTTTTTTTTTTTGGGCTTTTAACCTCTACAACTACCAAACTTTTATGGACCACCCGCCTGTCTTGCTTCTTTTCTTTAGCGCTATAATCTTTGCATGTATCCAAACTGGTTGATTCCTAAGCTGGAACCGAAACCCTATGAACACTTTCAATTTGATTTTCTTGAATTTGCTTAGAAGTAGAAGTTGGTTTTGAAGGGGTTTGAGTGAATTTACAATTCCAAAATTCAAGAGATTTTAAATCTTGAGTAGAGACAAAAGAATGAAGATTTTTCTGTTTGAGAAAGTATTCATAAGTATTCTCTCTAAATTCTTGAAGTTTGGCTCTCTCTTCATTACTCATTGATTTTCCTCTCTCAATTACTTGTTCAAAATCATCAATGTTTATAAACATATCATCAAAAGGATGTTTTTGATGTGTGAAATTTTAATATAACTCACAACTTTATAATGATCATTTATTACACAACTAGGGTCATAATCATAGTGAGGTAATGTGTAAAACCACACATTTTGGTGTTCTTTGGCATTTTTAAACGCATGTCCTCTATCCTTCAAACTTATTTTTCCATATTTGATTGGAAAATGAGGCCAAATCTTCTTTTGAAGTTTACTTAATTTTTGGTCTTGAACTTTTGATGCAGTTTGATTTGCTATTTCTCTAGCAATTATTTCAAGGATATGTCTTGGTAAAGCATGATGATCTATTTAAATTCCATATATTCTGATGGCGATGAAGACCTCTTCAACAAACCAGTCTCCTATTTGATCCAATTCCTCTTTAAGGTCTTGGCTAACCCTTGGAGGGGCTTTCCCAAAAACGACTTCATGTAACGTGATCATTACATAGTTCCAAATATCATAAAAATGGAACTTGAAATTACTTTCCCACATAACTAAGGAATAATTCTGAATGGCTTGTTGTTAGTCAACAGGATAATTCCATTCCATTCGAGGGAATCAAATAAATCTATTGAACTTTATAGTGTTCAAGATCTTTTTCACCATATAGCCTAGATAACATTTTGATAATAAAGCTAAAAGGTTCCTTGAAAATGACAGTGGGGTAATCTTGAGTTGTTTTGAGTTTAAATCCCTCCTTAGATTCTCTTATCCAATCCTCAATAACTTTATCATAATTCTGTTTGTTTTCTTTTAGAATTGTGTTATTGAATTTATCCATAAATTCAATAATCATAAAAACTTCTAGAGGACTGAATTTATAGATTGCAACCAAAATCTCAGGTTTCCATGATGTTATCACATTTTAATTGCAATCTAAGACTGAACAAGTGGGGAGATGCACATATGCTAAAACCCATAAAATCATATCGTAATATGGGAAGATTTTAGTCCTAACAACCTTATGCAATTTTGTCCTTCTAACTTTTTTTAAATGAACATTACTCTCTCTACTCAAATTATCACACTGTAACCATTATCTTTCCTCAAAGAAATTGAAAATTTCTTCCCATTTCATCTTACCCGCATCCTGCATTTTGAAAGTGGTGTCAGAGATGAGTGTTGAGTTCAAATTATAGTCCTTGAGTTATGGATTTTCCACTTCGTGTAGTATGTCCTTAATTTGCTAAACTGCTTGTCTTGAAGTGGTGGATTTGCTCTTCTTCCCCATTTTACGACATGCATAAATCACAAAAATAATTAAGATTCTTTGTGAAAAAATCATTAATTCAATGATTACAAATTTTTAAACCATGAGGGCTCAACATAGTTTATAAGCTATGTAACAAGATTTCACTATTTCTAGTTGAATTTCACAGTTCCAAATTGTGGTTTCAGCGAAAAGTTAAGACAAAGTGATAATGAAATTGTAAATTTTGAAGGCACAGAAAGGGAAAAACTTTGATAATCCTCGATTAAATATCGAAATACAGGATGTTTAATTCACATGATAGGTATTAAATTTCGTATAAATGTGAAAAGACTTCTATCCGTTCTTCGAAAAACGAGGCGAGGTTGGGGAGCTTGAAATTGAAGAATTTTTTTATTCAAATATAACAAACTTATAAGAAAACATGACTAAAATATTAATCTATTGAAAAATATTAAAAAATTAAAATAAAATAAACAAAAGGCATTGTAATCAAGAAAAAACTATTATCTTATTTGTAATCAGAATAATTGCAAGTCGGGGAGTTGGGAGGTCAGGAGGTATTTCACAATACTTCATGACTTTATTAATTTTGACTCTGACTTAATGCTAGGTCGTAACAGTGACGAAGTCGGGAGTCGGGGAGAGGGGGTTGGACAGTCGGGAGTTGGGAGGAAAATAGAAGGCTTTCGCAAGAAGAGGTTTTAGGTCTTGACTTCTGCCTATGACAGGTGAGAGTGAGAAAGTGGTCGAAAGGTCGGGAGTGAGGACTTCCTTTTTTATTTTGAAACTAATAAAAATGTTTGACCTCCTTACTTCCAAAATTTTATCAAGTTTTGTTTGTTTGTTTGTTTTTTTTTTTTTTTTTTTTTTTTAGGATTTTATTATTTGAAAAGATTTTTTTTTACAAAAAGATAACCCAAAAAAATATAGATAGGGTCTTCTTTTTCCTTTTTTTTTAAAACCAGAAAAATAAATGAAAACTATGAGGTTGTTGTAGTACTAACAAGAAGTTGGAAAAGGTATGATTAGTCTTGATGATGGAAAGACTAAAACATAGAATGTCTTGTATGTTAAAGGGTTAAAACACAATATTCTAGGTGCTAGTTAGATGTGTGACCAAGGTTACAACCTCACATTTCATTCGAAAGGTGTGAAATAAGGGTTCAGGAAGATTAGTGGAAAATGCAAACATAACCCCCAACAATGTATACATCCTCGGTGAAGTCAAAGGAGACAAATGTTGTATGGGACAAGTAGATGAAAGGTGGTTATGACATAGAAGGATGGGTTATATAAACTTTGACAATGTAGCAAAACTTAGCAAGGCACAAGCAATAAGACATATGCCAAGGATATAAAAATCTATGGACACAATTGGCAAGCCATTTTAGCATGGGAAGTAGATGAAAGTTTGTTTAAAAAAAAGAGAGTAATCAACATCAAAGCCATTGGAACTTGTACACAAAGAACCTTGTGGGCAAGCAAGATTAAAAACTTTAAAAGGTGTGAGTTATTTTATGTTTCTTATTAATTATTACACAAGAATGACATGGCCTACATCTCTTAAAGAAAAATATGAAACATTTGATAAGTTTAAAGATTTCAAATCCCTAGTTGAAAATGGCACTAATTAAAAAATCAAGTGCTTAAGATCAGACATAGGAGGTGAGTTTACCTCTAATGAATTTGATGAATTATGTGAGAATCATGGAATCAAGAGACACTTTTTGGTAGCAAGGACTCCACAAAAAAATGGAGTTGTAGAAAGGAAGAACACAATTATACAGGAAATGGCTAACAATGCTGGATGAAAACAACTTTTGGAGAGAAGCAATCAACACAAAATTCTATATTTTGAATAGAGCACAAATTAGATTGAATAATAGAAAGACACCTTATGAATTTTGGAAAGGTAGACTAGCTACAGTCAAATAGTTCAAAGTATTTGGGAGAAAGTACTATATAAAGATAAATGAAGATAATTTAGGTAAGTTTGATTTTATAATAAATGAAGGTATCTTTCTTGACTATGCATTTAGAAGTAAGGCCTACAAATGCCATAACAAAAGGTTGCACAAGGTTGTAGAAAATATTGATGTAAGAGTGGATGAAGTAATACCTCAAAAACAAAAGTCACAAATAAATGAAGACCCAAAGAAGGCAATCTATAGAGAGTGAGAAAAGAAAGAAGAAGAAGAAATATAATGCTAATATCCAAAGACGTGATCCATATTTGTCCAAAAATACCGTCCAAAAAATCAGAGTTTATGGTGGTACAAATAAAAGAGTTCAAACTAGAACATGATTGGTAAGTACAACAAAACAAGCAAAATTTTCTTTGATATCCAAAAAAGGGCCCAAGAATTTCACACAAGCTAATGAAGATAAGCATTGGGTTAATGCCATGGAAGAAGACCTAGATTAGATTCAGAAGTATGAGACATGGGAACTTTTGCCCATACCAAAAGAAAAGAATGTGATTGGCACTAAATGGGTCTTTAGAAACAAGTTGAATGAAGATGAACAAGTAGCAAGAAATAAATCAAGACTGGTTTGTAAAAGGTACTTAAGTTGAGGGTATTAACTTTGAAGAAATCTTTGCTCTAGTTACAAAATTAAAATAAATCAAAATGTTTTTGGCATTTGAGTGTTCCAAGAACTTCAAAGTATATCAAATCAACCTTTCCAAATTGAAATCTAGAAGAAGTAGTATATATTGAACAACCAAAAGGATTTAAATTGTCAAAAAACAAAGATCATGCATGTAGATTGAAGAAAGCACTCTAGGGACTAAAGCAAGCTCCCAAATCTTGATATTCGACACTTGATATATGCCTACAACATCAAGGTTCCAAAAGAGGAGTTGTTGACAACAATATTTACATCAAAACAAAAAATGAAAATATGTTAATCATTTTGGTTTATGTGGATGTTATAATTTTTGGAATTAATGCTAAAAAAATAAGCCAAAAATTTGTAGAAAGAATTTGAGATGTCTATGTTTGGAAATTTTTCATTCTTTTTAGGTTTTACAAATTTCTCAATCTAGCAAAGGCCTATTAATTTCTCAGACCAAATACATCAAGGAGATGTTGAAGAAATCTGGAATGGAAGATTGTGCACCTAATTGGATACCCATGATCACCTGATGTAAATTGAGCAAACATAGTGAATCCATATGAGAAAATCAAACACTATATAACTCAATGATTGGTATGATACTATATGTGACAAAATCAATGCCATACATTATGCAGGCAGTAGGATTGGTTGATAGATTTCAAGTTGCACCAAAGGAGACACACATGCAAGAAGCAAAAAGAATATTTAGATATATGGAGGGGACATTGGACTTTGGCTTGTGGTATTCAAGAAGTAAGGACCAAAAAAATTGAGAGCGGTATCCTTCTCATCTTATTAGTAAAGGGAAGAAAAATCCTAGGGAGAGTAACCATTTGCCAATGATGCCAAAGGAGGAGAATTTACAAAAAGAGGAAGAATTGTAGGTATAAGGAGAGTTGCAGATAAAGGGAGTACTACAATATTGTTGGAAATATTGTTGTCATTGATGTCAAAGATAGGAGGAGACTATAGATGTCCAAGATAAAGATTGCAAGATGGAGATATTTGGAAATATTGTTTTTGGACTTTTAATGTGTTGCTTGGATATCTTTGAAGGTATTTTTATTTTATAGACCTAGCTCAAATGGGAGCATAGGATATATGATTGAAAAACTTATTCCAAGACTTTTTCAACGGTATATGGCATTCCCTCTAACTCCATAGGAATGAAAACATGAACAATTATGTCAAGTCATCCCAACCAGAAGGTACATGTCAACTTAGCCAATTCTTACAAGTCAACCCCATAAGTGAACCCATAAACACTATAAATAAAGGATATTTGAGTGCATTTGAAGGGCATTTAAGCAAGAGGATCAAGTACATGTGTGCAAAAGAGATGTGAGGTGTGCAAGAGGAGTATTCGTGGGGTTTAAAGGTGTGTAAGATGAGTCTAAGTAGTTTTCTAGAGTGTTAAGGGTGTGATATGAATGAATAAACTCTATAATGTTGTGAAGTGCGTTATTTTGGGGTTGAAATGTTGTGAAGTGCACTAGTCTAGGATTATATTTTGTGGAATGATATTATGAGGTTTACTAGGGCATGAAGGCTAAATTTGACTAAGGTTTAAAGCTATGTTTGGAGTATGAAGCAAGGAGAGACGTTGAAGCATGAAATTTGAGGGTATGATGATGTTGTGAAATGCATGAAGTATGAAGCACATAGGTGAAGTTAGAAGTATTATGTGCATGAAAACCCTGTGTTGGTGCCTCTAGAGGTCTTGCTAAATTGATGCTTAGCCAAGGAGATTGGTGTCTCTAGTAGGCAGGTGCCCACACAATATATTGCTAAGCTCGTGCTCATCTAAGGAAATTAATGTCTGTAGTAGGTTGGTGCCTAAATACATTTATATAGACAAGTTTTTGTGGTTTTCTCTTGCAAGAGTTTCCAAGTTAGACTTTTTGTAATGTGATTTGAATTTACATGCATTTAATGTTTTGAAGTTAATGAATGATTAGGGTTGGTAGGAAGGACTGGGGTCCTTTATAACCCCAGAGAAATTAATTTTTTAGAGTATTCATGGGGCTCGGGGAAGATGACAAATAATCAAGTAAAAGTTGATGGTTTACACCAAGGCATTTTTCTCACAAAAGAATTTCAGATCTTTTCTCTTGTTGCGTTGGGTGACTCCCTTTTAATGATTCAGTATTTGGTTAAAGGATCTTCCCCTAGCGATAAAGTTCTCGACAATCTCCTAAATAAGATTAAGGAAGTATCAAGAGATATTCTAAAGATGAGTTTCAAGCACATTCTAAGGGATAATAACTAGGAAGCAGATTAATGTGCCAACCAAAATTGAAATTTGAAGTTTGATGAGTTGATGATTAATGGTCAATTAAGACGATCTTGCATCCCTTAGTGGATCAAGCATGAATCCTATGTTCAAATACCAATTTTTTTGGGGGTCCTACCGGTCAATGTGGATCTAGGGAACTATGTTGTTATCATTGTTATATTTTGAAGTAGGCTATATGTATTGCAAGATTTGTTTAATTTTGGGGATCTATTGGAAGATATTCGCCTTCAAAGACCTGTATATGATTAATCTCTGTTGTATTCCTCTTCAAAGGATAATTTTGGTTCAAGAGTTTGTAGATGATATTGAAGATGGAAGAAAATTATTGTATAACTCTCGATGTACAACTGTGATCTGAACACAAATTCACAATTAATACAAATATTCACATTACCATAAAAGAAAAAGTTAATGAATGATTGATGAATGCTTATTTAAAATAGGAAATGATCTTATATTGATTCACCCCTCCTCTTAGTAGAAGCATAAGTTGGACAATCAATGATGGTTGCACCCATTTACTTGTTGCAATTTCACCCAACATTATTTGCCAGACATATTTATAATCCATTATTGGTAATCACTTCATCGAGGTATAAATGCATTACACCAATACATCATGTAAGTTTCCCTTCTAAAACATCAATCCTTCTTTGGCAATGAACGATTTTTGCATGATGTGGCATCGTTAGAAGCTTTAAAAAAATATCTAAAACCCTTGCTTGGAATGTTGCATATTTTCTTCTCACCAAATATCATAAAATTATTCCCCACATGAATCCCTTGGAAGAGGGCATGTGTTGTGACCTGTAGATGCTTTTAAGGTGCATTAGCATTAAGATTGTAAATACAAATGCATTTTTCTACATATTTTATTAAGGAGCAGGACAAGAAAAAGAATTGATGGCATTTTATTCGTAAAAGAAATGGTTTGCATTATTCATAATTTTGAGTTGAATAAAAGTATCCAAACATGAAATGTAGTGATATTTCACATTGTAGAACTTGAAAAAGCTTGTAAAAAATGAGTTGATGGCTTGTGATGTCATTGCAATTACATTTTTCCGTAATTAAATTTATTTTGGTTATTAAACTTGAGTTTATTGAGTTATTGTTTAACTTTGGTTATTAAATTGGACTTTATTGAATTATTGTTTAACTTGAGTACATATTGTTTTAATGAGATTGTTTTCCTAAATTGATTTTATATTTATATTTTAGTTTAATTGTCATTCTTGTTTGAAAACAACATAAGTCATGGTTATTAAGTAGGTAGACGGAGAGGAATACAATTTTTAAATGATAATGAATTTTATAATTTAAAGCTATTTAGTAATTATCATTATGCATAATGTAAACTAAGCATTGTTATCATAAATTTCATTAAAAGAGAAATGGGTTAAAATCTTGATTGGATGTGAAGATATTTATAAGTTGTATTTTTTGTATTCTTGTATTTTTTTTAATCAATTATAAAAGGGTGAAAGGTCAAATAGGGTTAAGGACTCACCACCTTATTCTATTACAATTAAACATAAATATGCATCCTCAAATGAACCCATATACATCTCACTACATTGTGGGTTAGTGCATAGGTCATTGCAAGTTGCATACTATTTTTCCACCTACAAAATGACTTGCAACATTAGAGGTATGGCCCTATTTTATAAGTTGAATTCTCTCACCTATGGGTATACATAACTTATCCAAACTTGTAAAACAACACATATTGAAAAATGTAGTCAACCTCTTTGTAACATTCTCCTTCATGAGCTTGGCCTTTACCTATTGAAATATCTCTTTGAAGTCCTCATCTTTTATGTATTCCTTTTTTCATGACCATGGGTGAAAGACTGCAAAACCTCATGACAAAAGTACATTATATTGGAATACTAATGTCTCATTTGATTTGTTTTTTTTAGGAATGCAATTGCTATAAACATTGTCCCAAAAGCCATTACATAAACTCATAGAACGCTCCTAGTGACAAAATAATAACACTCCATGTTATTTCCATGAATATCTTCATGTCATAGATAATGAAGTTCCTATAAAAAGAAAAACTTAATGGGAAATGTTGTGAAAAAGTTATTACACTTGACTTGTGTTCACATAATAAAGCTTATGTCATAATATTCACAATTTGATTTCAACACCTACTTGTATATGTGTGCTAAACACCCTATCAACTAGAGTACTCACATGTCCTTTTACAAAGATATTTTTTCATATAGATTTTGAAAATGATGGCAGTTACAATACTAATACTTCATATAAATTTAGGTAATCTATTTCAAATAATCATATTGTTCTTTTATTATTGCTATTTAGAATTGTGTAGTTAATTGAATTAATAATTTTGTTTAGAATTGATAGTATTTCAAAACTAGAAAAATTGAATATTTTTTACAACTATTTTTAATCACTTTGTAATAAAGTTATAAAAAGAAAAATTTACTAAAATTATCA
>APFE030072584.1:1141-15426 GCA_000404065.3 Pinus taeda
CCATTACTATTGTAGTTGCATCCCTTATTAATATTGTTGTGCCCCTATTGTCCCCATATTGTTATTATTGTGCCCCATAGAATCTCTCTATTTTTATTTTTGTGGCTTTATATTATTATTGTTAGGTCGGCTGGGTCATATTGTGACTCCTTAGACTCCTATATATAGAAAGGAGGTTTTGTCATTTGAATCATCCAAGAATTGTTCATTTATGTAATCTAAAGGAGGTTGCCCCCTCGAAGAGGCTGAATTCTAAGGTGTTGATCTATCCATTCTATCTTTTTTTTGAGCTGGTTTCATAACATGTGATCTTTCATATCTCATGCCACTGCCCTCCCTTCTACCCTCATTTATTTGTAACCCCCTAAACTTTTCTCCATCCCTTCTCCTCCTCCCCCATTCATCTTTAGTGCTTATTCCCTTCCTCAACTATTTGACTCTCCACCCTTTACCACCATGGAAAGAAGTCAATTCTCTTAATAATGTTGTGTAATTACTAGAGAAGTATATTCCCTAAAGTAGACCCTAAGAAACTCCAATTAGGAGCTCAAGGATACCCAAGAGAATTCCCACTATTATATTATGTAAATTGGTCGTAAGAAATTCCAATTGGAGAATTGTTTGGGGATTATAAAGGAGAAGAGGAACACTTTCAATTTGTAGATAGAGGGAAAACTATAAGATGTTGAGTAAGGGAGGAAGGAAAATGGCATTGTCCTAGATTGCCTCCTTTAGAAACATGGAATTGAAATAGCCAATCAAAACTCTTTTAGACCTGGTCATTCAAATTTCCAATGTCTAGGGTACCCTACGACATAGAGAATTTAATCGAGCTCCCCTATATGGCAGGACCATCTACCAACATCTAAGTAGAATGTGTAGCTACTGAAGCCTTGGGATATTATTTTCTATCATATGTTTGTTAAACATATGATAGTTTGTTAAATAATGTACCTACAACATTTGGGGTAGAAGAATAATTTTAATTTTGACTAAAAGCCTCATAATGTGGAACCTCTCTTCTATTGAGTGAAACCTACCGAGTTTGTAGTATGTTTTAAATGTTGTTTGATTTAAGCCAAAATGAGTTTCTAATTTATACTTTATGAAAAGATAAAACATTTCTTTCGACCACCACCATCATTATCATCATCATCATCATCAAGCCTCATAATGTGGAACCTCTCTTTTGTTGAGTGAAACCTACCGAGTTTGTAATATATTTTAAATCTTGTTTGATTTAAGCCAAAATGAGCTTCTAAAACATTCATCATCATCATCCGCTTAGGCTTATCTCATATTTAAAGCACAACCAAATATGATATGCAACCAACCAACTAAGCAAACTATACCAAAAAACAACATTAATTTTTTAGATGGTCAAAATTGGATGAAAAGGGTTTCAAATAATTTCTTACCATACAATAATTAATATATTACCTAATAATGCTTGTGCTTATCTCATACTTAAAGCACAACCGAATATGATATGCAACCAACCTAACTAAGCAAACTATACCAAGAAACAACATTAATTTTTTAGATGGTCAAAGTTGGATGAGAAGGGTTGCAAGAAACAACATTAATTTTTTAGATGATCAAAGATGGATGAGAAGGGTTGCATGTATGATGTGTATTGCTATTACGTGGAGTCAAAGGCCAAATAAAATAATTAAAGCAAGTTAAAAAGGAAATATTATAAAAAGGAAAAAGGAATATTTGCATTATTTATTATTTACTCAAAATTCAACCTTGCTAGATTGGCATTATCGAGCATTTAGCTTTTCTCCTGGCTTTTAGTGGAGGCATGAGTTGCCATCTAACATCAATCTCTAACCCCACCACTTTATTATTAAATTCAAAAGTAGGATTTGATTCCAAAAGAGATTGATTGCCCCACCGACTTTGGCTCCTGCACCACACATTATAACAAAAATCAACGAGGAAACCAACAATATTTCTAGAATTGCTTTATCCAAAAAGATAATATTCTCTTCCTCTGTTATAGAGTTCTCTAGATGCTGACAAATATGTGGCTTTTGTCACCTACACATTTATTCTATGCCTATAAGCCACCCATGGTACATGCTTGGTTTCCACTCATTCCAGTGAGGATTACTTTCTACAAGGGTATTCCCATGGTCAGGTTTCTAAAATGTTACTTGGTGGGCAAAAGCTAGTAGTTCATGCCTTCCATGGCAAAAAAATAATACTTTGTTAAATAAATAAGTATGTTTTTATTTCAACAAATTATATAATAACTCTTAACACATAAAAAAACAAATTATAACAAATTATCTATTTAAAATTTCCATTAGTTTTAATGATTAGTGGCAATACCAAGGATACTTTTATCTATAACTTTATCTCTTTGTCTTGACGATGAACCACACTTGCTAATTTGAAATGCCTACACAAATAAATTTTAATGTGATTATCACCAAAATTTTTTCTCAAAATCTTAATATAAATCACAAAAAAACTTAATTCAACCACAATTACTTTTCTTTTTATTAACCCCATTTTCCATCATTTTAATATTAAAATTTACCTTAAACTTTTCATAATAAAAAAATAAAAGTTAAAACAACAAACCATATTTTTATTATACAAAACTAATCATAAAAAATGTAAGTAAAAATCACAACTTATATCCATCATTTTTAATAATAATGTTACATATTTAAAACACATAATATATGCACCTTAAACTCCAAATTTTAACATCTCAATGTTCTGCTAATATCTCAATATTCTTGCACAGAAGGAGAATTATAAACATACCACAACCACCACAGATATACTTCATCAATCAGTAAACCATCAGTAAACCAGAGTAAAAGCAGCAAGATTTGTATGCATTCCTGGCGTTGTCAATATGATAATGTGGATTATTCCAAGATAGAGTCAAGTTGCTACAATATCCAAAGGTAGTACTCAAGATTTGATCTGTCCCTTTGTGAATTATTTATTTAATTATATTGATGTAATACTGCCTTGTTTTGTAAATGATATATCTTTCATGTTTTGTCAATTATATATCTTTCATCTATATGGTATGTGATTGGATCATGGTGCTGGAATCTCTTTTTGTTTCCAACTTTTTATTATTATTGAATATATTATTTATATTTAATAATAATAAATAATATATAATATTTTTAAATATAAATGTAATATATTTATAGTGATAATATTTTTTTTTTTATTATATTTGACAAACTTACCATTTAAGATCATTGTACCAAGTTAAAAAGATTATTTAATAGTGGCTTTTATCATTGAAGTTCTGAAGTTATTAGTTAATTTAATTTTATATATATTTTAATTGTTATAATGTATTTAATTGAGAATATAAATAAATAATAAAATAGTTATTAAAATGAAAATAATTAATGAATAATAATAATAATAATTGTTAATGTGATTTTATTTTTTGATTTTAGATTTTTATGGTTCTTATTGATTTGATAATGTTTTTTGAATTAATTACATTTTAAGTTATTGGGGACTTTTCTAATCAAGTAATGTGGTTTCAGGACAAAGGTTATAGATATTAAGTTATTTATTAAATTTTAATTTTTAATATGATTTTTTCATTAAAAAATATTTTGTATATTAAAAATTTTAATCAAATTTAAAATTAAATGATTTTTGTGAAATATAAATATTTTTTATAATATATATGTGTTTTGCTTCAATATATTTTTTAGTTTCTTTTTTTAGGTGAAAGTTTATTATCTATAAAAATTCGGGTGTCTAGTAAGGATTACATATTTTGATTTCGAGCCAGTCTTTCATGGGACCATAACCAAAAAAAAATTCTCCTTAAATAGGACATAGATAGTTGGGAGCCCATTGTTACAAAATTATGCAAGTTGAGGCTAACAAAGGCCTAACCAACCATATACATAGACACATAATAAAAAAACAACCAAGATATTTAGAATATCATCAAACCATAGGGTTTGAGTCTGAGCCTACCACCCGAATGGGGTCCGATGGGCCATCTACAGGGTGCCGTACAGTTGGGGGAATGCCTAAGTGGTGCACAACTCGCTCCATCCTCTTATCAAGAGTGTGAATGTGATTGTCCAAGTCCTCAGTGATTGGGGAATGTCCAAACGAGATTCGTGCGTTCTAGGATCATCCTTCCTACACAAAAACTTCATTTGCTAGTATAGATACACCGTCTACATGTACTGGTTAAATAAACCTCTCAAGTGCCTTGTGTCCAGTATACATTTTTTCCATTCTGTCAACACCTCAGTATCTAAGAGAGAGGTTCTATGGGAAGATGCCTCTCCTTCCACCTAGGAAATGTTTTCCTTAATATGGTATGTTGTTAGTTTTCAATATCATGAAGTGAATCCTTTGATACAATGATGGTTCTAATTGTTTCCTCGTTGGGATATTATCTGATAATATGTAGCCCGTTGTCGAACTCGATCCCTTTGTCGTGGCATGATTGCCTAGCCTACAAATTGTTTAGCAATGAAAATGCCTCCCCCTAATGAAGAATGATACATAACATCTTACCACTCCCCTCATGGTGTGGAACCAGGAACTAGTACTTGTTGCATCACGGGCCCTCCCAAAATATATGCGAAACTTTTTGATATAGGGGATTTGTCCCCCCAATTTCTTGCTTTCTCCACGAAATCTCCCTACACCTAGATTTTGGCTTCTAAGGGACCCTGAACCAACTCTAGGAAAATATCCAAACTAGACCCTTAAGCATAAAAAAACCACACAAACTCCCCTCCTAAGTTGTCACAAGCCTAATTCCAGTGTGGGCTTCCCAGCACCATTGACATGATAGACCGTCAAGCCCAAGTGCACCAAACCCACAAGAAAATAGTCATCAGAAGTGGTACTGATAGAGACTATCCCACCCAGTGATAACCTCCAAAAGCTTATAGATTTCTCAGTGGGACTGAGGGAAATTAGAACACCTTCCTATTTCGTGATGCATCCGTAGAGTCCTTTAAATCTTGAGACTAGCTTCAGCCCCAACAAGGAATGCAAAGTAAAAAAATTATATACATCTTTGTTCACCAACATCCCGTGAAGTTGATAATCACCTCGTCCTTACCACCATGTGAGCTTGCAACTAAGCTACCTCAATTCCTTCACTATCAAGACTTAGCACTCTTCCAGCCTCCCGCAACCATGTAGAGATGTAATCCTCCCCACTGACCCCCTGCAGTTGATTTTGACAGTCGATTACCCCAATTTCACTCTCTACAAATCTCCCTAAGTATAAAGCCATTCTCAAAACTTCAACCAACATGTTCACCACACGTTTAAGCTTCATGGCCAACCCGCTCATCTCCTCCCAACATCGATTCATGTGTATTGTCGTCTACGTGTTGAAGGATTTGCGTGTGTTATTTACTCTCAATGAGGGTGAGATGCCATGTCCCCTAGCCTAGATGGGGAAGTGGCATCTTTCCCCCCTTTCATACATACATGTCACCCCTTCCAAGGTTGGATAGTTTGGCAGAACCAATTGCCTACATGCATCCTTCAAGGGAGACTCAAGAAACCAAGACCATGATGATACCAATGGAGCAGAAGTTTCAAGGCTTCCAGGATTTGCTAGCAGATCTACTATTGTATTCCTTGTTTGTTGGATGTGTGACAAAATGAGGGTTGGGACATTAGGCAGCATAATGTATACTTGTTCCAATATTCATTCTAAACTCCAACTTTATGACACTTTCTAGATGTGGGCTCATGCTTGAATCTTATGAAGCATATTTATAATAATTTGAGAGTCCCCTTCTATCAATAGGTTAGAGTAGAGAAAAGCCCTCTCTATTTTGTTTGGCATCCATAGATCCATCAATTCCACCACATTATTATTATTAATGCCCAACATTCACGAATAGATATATACCAGCCTTCTTGAGTGATCTCTAAATATTCTCCCAAAACCAATTTGTCTTGGGTTTCCTTTTGTCACTCCATCAAAGTTTAATTTCAGACTGGTCAGTGGAGGAGGACGCCAAGGATAACCATGAGGGGTCGAGGGGGGAGCTTCAAAGGAGGGGAAGGGAACCACCAATGCAGGATCCTCTTCTTCGATCTAGACACTTTCTAATTTGACCAGCTAAATAATTCCAAAAAGTATTAGAAGGCCTTGCATGTCCCTTAAAATTCTATCAGTTCTTCTATTTCCATATTCCCCATAGCATAAATCTTAGGGCTAAAGTCGAAAATTGATTAAGAATTGGATTGACAAAGACTTGGGATTGCCAATTTATTATGGTATTAGATATATTAATTTGATCTCTATCAGATCTATCAAAATGGGTATTCAATCTACTCCGGAGGTCCCTAGAAAAGTTACAGGAACTAAAGAGATGCTCTAGGTTTTTAGAATTAAGCAGGAAAAGTGGCCATTGTGAAGGACCCTGATAATTCCACTTTTGAATGTTCTCCTATGTTAATGGATTATGTTGTATCAGAAACTAGAGGAAAATTGATACCTTTGGCCAAAGATTTTGCTTCCATATTTTTGCCCACACTTCTTCCATAGGCATATCTTTGTGTTTGGCTTCTAGGTGATAAGTTTCTTTGATAGAAAAGGTTCCTTTAGGTCTAGAACCCCATCACAGTTTGTGCTCCTAGTTAGACAAAGGTATTTTATGGTATTGTAGGTTTTTCTAGAAGTTTCTCTAGACCCCCACCTTTAGGAAAGGGTTCTAGTTCTCTAGGGGAATACATCTATACCACTTCTACTCATTTGTTTCCTTTATCCAACAATCCATAATTGTGACTCTACCACTAGATTCCATTTGTTGTCTTAATTGTTCCATCTCATCTTGGGTTTCCATCTTGGGAAGTTGTTGCTAAGAATCCACCCATAACAAGGTTTTATGTCCAATTTGAACTTCCCATAAGCAATGCTTTGAATTAAGGCGATCCATTTCTTAGCTAGGGTCCAAATTGAAGATATTGGGGATGAAATTTTCATTCTAATCAAGATTTATTGAGGCAATTGAGATGCACATTTATACTTCCATATTTGTTTCCAAATGTCTAATCCCCCTTGGATCCATCTCCACCAAATGTTGGTACCCAAGATTTCCGTCATGATAGATGGATCCTAAAGGCCTAATCATCCCCTAACCTTGGGTTTGCACTTGGTATCCAAACTACTAATGAAACTTCTTCTCTAGGTGAGAGCCTCTCCATAGAAAATTTCTTTGGATACGGTAGAATTCCTGAAGAATATAGGCATACGCCATCATAACTGAGCATAGATCAACTAGCAGAGCTTGAAGAACAACTTTGAGCAATACTAATATACCTGCAATGTTTAAAGACCTAAATGTCTCACTTGATAATTTGTTATGGAATTTGGTAAGGATTTCCTCCCACAAACTCCATTTAAGTGAACTATCCACCAATGGAGCACCCAAATACTAAGGAGGGAGTTGACTTATTTGGATACCCAAAATTCTGACTATGTGTCTTTAGATAGTCATAAGAGTATTAAAAAAAAAAACTTGAGACTTAGCTCTGTTGATATCCATACCTGATGCCAAGGAGAATTGATCCATAATTTTATTGAAAATTGGGGCTTCCTATACTAATGGAGTACTAAGGTTCATGGTGTTGTCAACAAATTGCTAATGGGTAAGGGGTAGATCTTCCCCATATAGTTTGAGGCCTTTCAATATTTTCTGAATTGCTACTACTTTGAACATAGGCCCTAATCCCTCCACCACTATGATAAATAAAAAAGGTGATAAAGGATCCCCTTTTCAAATCCTACGGGAGGAATGGAAGGGTGATGATGGAGATCCATTGACCACAATAAAAAATGATGCAGAAGAGATAAGAGTGTATATCCAAGCAATCCATTCTCCTTCAAACCCAAATTCTCTTAGAATACTACATAAGAATTCCCAGTTTGATTTCTCATAGGCCTTTTATAAATCTAATTTAATCATCATCCTTGGCTTCTTTGTGACTTTTAGAGAGTGCATTGCCTCATGGGAAACCCTGATGCCATCTAATATTTTTCGTCCTTCCACAAAAGCTATTTGTTCTGGTGATATGACTTGCGGAACAAACAATTTGAGTATGTTTGTAATAATCTTGGTTATCACCTTGTATATAAGATTACATAATGCTATAGGCCTATAATCATTGGGTTCCTCCACTTTCTCTTTCTTGGAGACTAGAGTGATGAAGGTGGAATCTAGCACCCTAGAATGGAGCAGAACAACCTTGACTCCTCCATTTCTCTCCATACATCCTCTCTAATAATCTGCCAATATGCTTGAAAAAAATACACCATGAATCCATTTGGCCATGGAGCTTTATTTTGGGGCATCACCTTTATTTTCATTTTCACCTCCTCATAAGTTATGGCCTAGAGAAGAGCCTCATTTTGTTTTGTATTAATTAATTAAGGAATGTGTTCGATTTTTTGCTAGGTAACCCTGGTCCTATCAATTTGTGGCTTTGACATAATGTTTTGGAAGAAATGGTTCAGCTCCTAAGATATCTCTTAGTGAGTTTTCACCCTTCACCCATCTACCCCTTTCATAGAGACTATCCTATTATGATGTCGGTACTGCAACATTGACTTATGGAAGAAGATGATATTATTTTCTCCCTCTTTAAGCCACTAAATGCAAGATTTGTGTTTCCACAGGATTTGTGCTTCTGTCCAGTGGTGGTTGGGAAGACTTGGGTGTTGGGGCATCTAGAAGGTGGTGGCTTGCAAACATTGTGGGAGTGGTGGGTTCCATTAGATGGTACCCTATAAAGTTCAAATAGGTAGTGGCGTGGAGCGAGTAGCGACTTGCGTGATTGGCAAGTTGTGGCTTGCATACTAGTGGTGGCCAATGATCATATGTAAAACAAGATTTGAAGATTAATAGAAAGACAAATACGAAGAATAACAACCGATGATGGTTTTTACCCTTTGGGTTTTCGCCTTCTTGTGTTCTTATGTGTGATGTGTTTGATGGTTGCTTTATATGTTGTTCATCTGATGCTTGCATGTTTTACATGCTTTTTTATCTGCTATATTGAGTTTCTAATGAATGAATGAATCAAGATTTGTAAGAAATATATAAAAATTGGCATATAAACACAATAACGATCCACCCCTCTCAGTATTATTCACACTTCCAACATAAATATTTTTATACTTAGTAAATTAATTACCATATTTTATTTTAATTTAAAGATTTAGTTATGTTCATAAAATTTATAAAAACTATAATTATTATTAAAAATTAGCCCCCATATATTATATAATTAAACTTTTTCTACATTGGATAATGATGTACATTCCAACTACGCAAAAAAAAATCCCATCACTCAAAAGATATAGTTCAAATGGATGCCCTAATATCATACATAAAAGTAGAGGTTAATTTTTATGTTTTTGATTTTGGATTGTTATTTTTTTTTATTTTTTTTTTAATTTATATTTTTTATGGAAATCAATATAAGTTTACAAGAGATTAAAAAGGAAAATAATAAAATAAGTGTAATTTTTTCTTTTTCAATATTAATATTAATTGTAATTTTTTGCAATTTAATTTAATAGAAATATTTAATGAAGTTCAATATTATTCTTAAAAGTAGTTAATTTGAAACATGACTCGTAACTTTTTATAATTTATAATTTTCAACCATCTAAACTAACTTACCAAATTATTTTAATATTTATTATATTTTCAATACAAAATAGATATATTACATCATTGATGTATTACAAATTAACATACATCCATTTTAACTATGGATCTACCAAGTACTAAGAGGAATCAAATCTCTCAAGATGCAAACCTATTTTTTTAAGTCATATTAAAAATACACAATGAGAAACTTTCAATTACAAAAAAATTCCAGCCTCATTCTTACCATACTTGTTGGCCATAAGGTAGTGGAAAAAAAACATTCACAATAACAAAAGGAAACTAAGAGACCACATGTTGATATCCCAAACTAACCAAAAGAGCCTAAGAACCAAAACATAACCAACAATCATCCTTGATCAACTAAATTACCCGGATTGGATGACAAAGGCTTCATGAACATGAGCTTCCAAGTGTGCCATCCTACGTTCGAAACGGTCCAACCTCTCTTGAATCCTTTTCTGGCCATGGCACAATGGCACCAACCTATCCATCATGTGCTAGTGGTTGTGTTGGAGGTCATTCATAAAAGTGATAAATTCGTTATGGTACTCATGTTGATCTCGATCTAGTTTCTCCACTAGTGAGGTAACCTAATGAATTTGTGCTTCCAGAGAGTCGAAAGGAGGGGGTAAATCTACTATCCTTGGTGAATTGGCGGGTTGTTGATCCACCTCTTCACCAAAATCTCAGTGTTTCGTGCAGTGGACAATGCCTTAGCCCCGAGACCCTATGCCCCTACGAGTGCATCCCTATTAGTCCTGCATGTTCCTCTAGATTAATACCCACACAACCACTCAGAGCCTCAAACTAGTTGTGCAAACTACCTGAAAGAGCCCAAGATACCTCACCAATAAAAAAACGAATATAGTATGCACAATGTGAGACACAAGAATAGCCACCAATGTAAAGACGACCACCTTCCACCCTCTTGTTTGGGAAAAACCCATGTCGATCTACACCAAACACGTACCATAACTGAAGACACGACCACCTCTAGTCCACCTTAAGCTTCAGGTAACTCCCAGATCCCACAACTAGAAACAAAAACCCTGAGGAAATAGACCCACCTCCCCATTGGTTCACCAAATACGAGTTACTAAAAGGATGAAGAACATGAACTACAATTAGGCTACTTCCACCCCTAACAGCCTCTCCATCCAACACTAGGAGCCTAACGAATGTATCTACATTAACAATGCCAGACCAGCCAAAGAACAAATATTGAACAAAAAATGTAGGCAAACTTGAAAATTTTACTCACAAGATGGAAATATTGGAGACCTAAAGAGAAATCACAATGTCAACCGTACCTCCTTGGTGTCCTACATGCCCAAAATCTAGGAGCTTTCCCACTTCTTGTATAGGCCTCGATGAACCCACGTCCTAGACAATTATACCCTAAACCACCACTGTGACAGAAGCAACACCATTATTGTCAGGATTTTTGTTCAACCTTGTATTCTCAGTGCGCGGGGTAGGGGATAAAGAAACATATAGCCACCTTGCACTCCTAGAGAGATGTTTTCCACCGTAGTCTTGCATCCCATTCCTGGAAACCAACAATAGATCAAATACTACACTCATGAGGCAATCGAGAACCTTCACCTCCCACTCACCAATGAAGGCTTCAAAGACACGCTTCGTCATATTGAATCCGCATGGGGGAAGGATTTAATGCCCCAAATTGTACCTCAGTCTTGTCAGTTACCACCCCCATCGAGCATATAAACCTCTTTTTGAGTGCAAAACATAAAGAAAGATTTGCACCTCGAGATATATGATTCCTCTTCATGCTTGGATCCATAGTTAATATGGATCTATGCTACTTTTTAATAGTATTATTTATATTGTATAAATTACACATTTTTATGCATAGAAACATACTTATTTGATTAAAACCCAAACTATATATATACACCAAACAACATTTTACTTTAACACTTTTAACCATTTTTTTTTTAAATGTGATATGCACTACATGTGTATTATATATATACACACACATGCACATCCACAAAATATTTGTACTAGGCAAATCCACTCAATATACACACACATGCACATCCACAAAATATTTGTACTAGGCAAATCCACTCAAATAGATCACTTCGTATGAGCTCAATCACAGAGCTTGGCCTCAAGAGAATTGAACCCGTGATCTCTCAATATCAAAGATACTTTAACAAATGGGGCTAAACCAATTGAGCTAACCCTCGGGGCCAATTATTATTTTAATTTATATGGTAAAATGAATCTTAATTTATAGTTAATATATATATATATATATATATATATATATATATATAGATATATATATATATATATATATATATATATATATATATATATATATATATATATATATAGAATATATATATATATATATATATATATATTATATATATATATATATATATTTCACATATTTATATAAAGAAATATTATTATTTCTAATTATATGTTTGTTTATTAAATTTATTAAGTTTTTATCTATTTATTAATTATACATATAGAAATATCATGGTTTTTATTGCATGTGGGGTAAATAGACTCTTTCAGTAATAAAAAAAAGAAGTTACATATATCTTGGATTTCTAAAAGAGGACTAAAATCCACAAGATTCTTTAGACTAGCAAGTTGCCTACCAATAACACACAATCGAAAACTAACTATGACAATCATGACTAGATAGAGAACTGGCATGATTTTCCCTGAGTTGACTAATTGTTCACCGTCTTCTTGGATCAATGCCTTATAGCTCTTGCAGCCTTGTTTTTTAGCTTTTTTTCTTGCTTGGAGACCACCATGAAATACCTAGTTTGAACCCCAAGACTAGACTGAGAATAACTTGATCCCAGTTGGTTTCTTTCTATGTTTTGAAGATATGTGTTGTACAGAATCCTAGCCTGATGAGATGGTATGTCTTTCATCTCTTTTCCATGCCATTCATCTACAAGGGAAATCAATCGTGGATCATCCAGATCCATATTTTTTGGTAGGGCTTCTACTTCAACTTCTAACAAAGGGGGCCTAACCATTTCCTGTGGTAATGGATTTTGTCAGTGCTCATCAAGAGACATTTGCACAGGCTTTGTAGGATTCAATATAGGGTTATGTGATTTTCCTTCTATTGATTGCATACTTGATTGAATGTTGCATTTCTCTAGAGACTCCTTCAGAGAGGAGAGGGACTCAATCCTATTTCCAAATCTAGGGATTTGGTCAGGATTTGAGGTACCCCGTGGACTCATATTTCTTCTTCTTTGGGGAATTTTTCCCAATTTAATCATCTTGCTCCTTTTGAGAAGGGTGTTTTTTAGGAGATTCCTTAGTATTAATTGGATTATCCTTAATAATTTGTCCATATTCATGACATATGAAATTAATGGGGACATATGTTCATAATCTAGAGACTGCTTCCAAACACTATCCTAATAATAAATATCTATGGAGGTTGGAAGAGGTTGGGAGATATTCAATTAAACATAGATCCAAGCATATGAGGTGTACCTCCCTCTCTTAGTAATCTTTGATACTTTAACAAAGTGAGCGATGACATTTTTGATGCCTTCAAGGGTTTTCTCCTCCCAATATTTCTTGGGGAGAGAAAAGATGTACCCACATTGGGGCAACAAGGAAGACTTCCTTCTTCGGATTATAATGTTCCTTCCAAAATCGTATGAAGATCCTTGCATTGTTAAAAAATATGACCCTCCTTAAAAAGCCCACAATCTGTCTTCTAAGCTAGAAAAAATGACTGTGAAGAATCCTTTTGCCCCTAGCTCCAATTCTCTTTGACCCTAGAGGTACCATTGCTTTCAGATATACCCAATCAGAGACTTTTCAGAGGGTCATACTCTAATGAATTTGCAGATTAGAGCATGATCCCGCATATATTAGATATATTCTTCGATCTTGCTAGATTTAACTTCATATTTTGAATCTTGCACCACTTTTTGGCAAGCAATGCCTTGTATTTAGAGCTTGCCAAGATGCACCCAATGGAGGTTTCATTGCAAAACCGGAAAGCCCACTTCACCCAGCTACACTATAAAAAGGATCTTGAAAATGAGGATATTGAGGAGTTTGAAGGGGAATACCAGTAGATCTAGAAATTGTTATGAACTCCCAAAACAATCTAGCTAAAGAAGGGGGGCACAACCCCCTCTTTTAGAGTTGGGCATGGATGGCTATGCATAAGAAACCTTAAAATTTGCAAAGCAAAAAACCTCATGAAAAACAATAATGTCATGGCTTCATAAAATTGTTTCCTATAAATTTAATGGTTATTATTATTATTATTATTATAATAGGTGTGTCTATTTTGGGATAGGGATTTTAGAATTTTAATGTAATTATCAATAATTAGGTGGATAGTAGGGATTTAACTTTAATAGAATGTTCTAGAATATTTTTAATAGTAGTCACGAATCAAAGGTTGAAATTTATCTCAAAAGTAGTTATTCACTTTCCATTCTTTTAATTAAATTGATTAATTAAAAAAAAGATCATATGAGCATGAGTTGTAGGTTTTTGAGCATGTGGTATTGTAACAAAGTTTATTTACAAGTTATATGTGTAACTCATATATTAATTTTTTTTTATAATCAA
>APFE030072584.1:20218-31613 GCA_000404065.3 Pinus taeda
TAATCCATTTTATCCCATATTGAAAAAATCAAATTTCCTAAAGTATTAATTCTTTAATTATTTGAGTTCATGTTATGTATATGGTTAAATACATGTGTTTTTTTTGTTGTTAAAAAGTTATATATTCAAATCTAACTCAGGTAAAGTATATGCACTGGTAGATAGTTGCACATAGATATATTTTTTACTGCAAACAAAAAAATATTATATACCATGATCTTAAAATTATATTATTATTTTCATTTTATTAATTTCATATCTAGTTTGCGTAATAATTAGTTTGCATATAATTAACAAAATAAAAAATAAATAAATAAATATATTATTTTATAAAAATTTAAAATTAAAATATGGCCTAACTTCCTTAAAATATATATATATATATATATATACTATAATATAATATATTATTATAAAATTTTAAATTAAAATATGCCTAACTTCCTTAAAAAAAATGTTAATAACTTTAAATGATATATAATTTTCATCAATTTAAAGAAAATATACCAAATCACATGGTTGAAATTAAGCATACCAATGTTAGCCTTAATTCAAATCGTGGTTCACTTGAACAAAGGTTCTAGTGGCAATCCAAAGGATTTATGATCAGATCATATTGGTTTTTAAAAAACCAAAAATATAACTTCTTCCCTGTGCAATGATTCATAAATTAAAATAAAATTTCCACCGTTTTAACTCTTCTGTGGTTATTTTTTTTTCGAATTATGATGATTCTCTGTGGAAGTTTAAACTTGACCAGTGCAATTCGACTGTGAAACTGTCATGGTGTTAAAACTGTTTGCTGGGATCATACAGTAATCATTGAATTTGGATCATTCCGAAACCAATCTGTACCTATTCGTATGACCCCACTTCATAGATTTCAACGAGTTTTAAGTTCAATTTGACTCGCGGCCCCCGGGATTCCACTAATGCTATGCTGATTAGGCATATTTCTGGAATCTTGGTGGTTCAGGAAGTGGACACGAACCAGGTGCAAAATTTCGAACACGCCTCGTTGCTTCACCGCCCAGTGACGTCAGATATTTGTACTTTTATTCCGTTCGGCCGGTTTCTTTGAACTTCCACGGGAAGAATTTTAAAAACTTTCAAACTTTCATTCCTGGACGCAAGTTTCACGTGGAAGCATTGATTCAGTCTCTTTCTCTGAAGCTTAAATTCCAGTTTAAGCTACGTTTCGCACATACATATATTTCAGAGATCACATATTCGTTGTGTATCAGTAGTTGTGTCTGTACAGTTTAGTGTTTGTTTGTTCAAAATTTTGAGTCAGGAGGTCTTGAAACACACGGCTGTAAGGTTTCTGTAAGTGTGCATATTTTCATCAAGTATCCTCTGTTCAAGGATTCGAGACAAAGGATTTGATTCGAGGAGCTAAAACTTAGCGTGGAGGTTTTGATTCCATCGCTATTTTTTTCATTTTTGGAGATAATTAGTCTGTGCAATTTTTGAAGATGGTGGTAAAAGATACGCGAATCGTGAAGAAGGCTGCGCCTGAGTGGACGCCCCTGAGAAGGGCTTGTAACAGCCCCCGTTCGGAGAATAGATTGTCATCGAAAGCTATCGAGGTTTTGGTCGAAGGATCGAAAGAAAAGAAGCCGGAGGCCACTGGCTTGAGTCCTGCGCCATTGCAAGTGCCTCATTATCTGTTGCCGACCATCAATTCATGCAATCAGACACGGGTAAATGCCAAATCTTTAGCTTCTCCTTCTGTTATTTCTAGAGTTAGGAAGTCCTCGCAGTCTGAGGCTTGTAAATATGGAAGTAGGAATGTTAAGGGGAATTCTTTGTTGACCCCTGATGTTGGTAAAAGAGTGAAGATTAATGGGTTGAGACCCTCAGTGGCTGTTGAGAAAACCCGGGCGACAAATGATCGATTGAAGCCCTCGATGGCCGTTGGAAAAACCCCGGTGAAGAATAACCGGTTTAAAGACTCTGGGGCTGTTGAGAAAAGCCCTGTGGAAAATCACCGGGTGAAATCGTCGATGGCTGTTGAAAAAATCCCAATGAAGAATAATAGGCTGAAGCCCTTGATGGCTGTTGAGAAAACCCCAGGGCGCGCTTCGTGTTCTAAGATAAAGGTGGCGAGGGCTACCTGCTCATCTAGATGTAAACATGTGGTTAAAGACGGAGATTCGAAAGTTTCTCCGAAACCTCGTTGTCGTTATGCATACTGTTCACTCAACCATCTGGAACACGAAGAGCCGCCTCCAATCAAGCAGTTTCTGGCTTCTAGGAGGCGTTTGCTGAGAAGCCAAAGGAGCTTCAAATGGGTTGGGCTTACTCCAGTGCCGAAGAGCGTGGAAGTATCAGGTGATGGGACAGAAACAGAAAGTGGGGTTGACACAGGGCAGGGATTAGGAGCTGATGTATTGGAATTATGTGTTGACATTTATGTTAATGATGTAGGGGGCTGTGATACTTTGGTTGGTGGGGGCGATTTGTTTGGCAACTGTGTTGACGGTATGAATGATTTGGGAAACTTGTCTGTGAATGATCCTAGGCCGATTGCTGAGGAAAGCATGGATTGTGATGATTATGATGATGGCCATAGTATGGTCGATGGATCGCTGTTTGGATCCAGTGCAAGTCATGAGGATGACAAGATTGAGAATCTGGAAAGCCAGTTAGATCTATCGGATCTAGAGGTGAAGCCAGATGTTTCCATTGAAAAGCTTATGGAAACTGAGTTTGTCAACGACGAAAATTATGGGCTGGATGGGCTGGCTGTGGATGTTTCTTCTGATGATGTTCAAGCAGACTATTGCGGTGATTATGATCGAACAGAGGTCACAGAAGACCACTGTTTCATTCCGTCAGATGGTATGGGGTCTCAATCTGGTTTGGGTGAATCAGATTTAGGGGTAAATGCAGATGATTCCATGAAAGAGTTTGCAGGAGTTGAGGATGTCGAAGATGAAAATCATGGGCTGGATGTTGGAGCTCCTACTCATGATGTAGAAGCAAATTACTGTTATGAGTACAGTGAAACTGATGACAATGAAGGTTGCAGTTTCATTCCAGCAGATGTTCTGAGGTCTCAATGTGACGTTGATGAATCGGATTTAGGCATAAAGGCAGATGATTCCATGAAACAATTTGCAGAAGTTGAGGTTGTGAAAGATGACAATCATGGGCTCGATGATGATGTTTCTGTCCATGATGTCAAAGCAGAAGAAACTAAGAATGTTGAAGACCACTTCTCCACTCTGTCCAATGCTATGGGGTCTGAATGCCAATTTGATGAATTGGATGCAAGGGTAGAAGCAGATGATTCCACTGAACAATTTGCAGAAGCTGGGGTTGTGAAAGATGACAGTCAAGGACTGGATGTTCATGCTTCTGTTCATGATGTAGAAGCAGATGAAACTGAGGATGGTGAAGAACACTGTTTCATTCCACCTACTGCTCAGGGGCTTAAATGCCAATTTGATGAACTCTACCTAAGTGTAATGGCAGATGATTCTATTAAGCAATTTGCAGAAGCTGAGGTTGTGGAAGATGACAATCATGGGCTGGATGTTTATGCTTCCATCCTTGATGTTGAAGTTGATGAAACTGAGGACGCTGAAGTTCACTGTTTCAATCCACCAAATGCCCAGGGTCCTCAGTGCCAATTTGATGAAGTGGACACAAGAGTAGACGCAGATGATTCTATTAAACAATTTGCAGACGCTGAGGTTGTGAAAGATGACAATCATGGGCTCGATGATGATGCTTCTGTCCATGATGTCAAAGCAGAAGAAACTAAGAATGTTGAAGACCACTTCTCCACTCTGTCCAATGCTATGGGGTCTGAATGCCAATTTGATGAATTGGATGTAAGGGTAGAAGCAGATGATTCCACTGAACAATTTGCAGAAGCTGGGGTTGTGAAAGATGACAGTCATGGACTGGATGTTCATGCTTCTGTTCATGATGTAGAAGCAGATGAAACTGAGGATGGTGAAGAACACTGTTTCATTCCACCTACTGCTCAGGGGCTTAAATGCCAATTTGACGAATTTTACCTAAGTGTAAAGGCAGATGATTCTATTAAACAACTTGCAGAAGCTGAGGTTGTGGAAGATGACAATAACGGGCTGGATGTTTATACTTCCATCCTTGATGTTGAAGCTGATGAAACTGAGGACACTGAAGTCCACTGTTTCATTCCACCAAATGCCCAGGGTCCTCAGTGCCAATTCGATGAAGTGGACACAAGAGTAGATGCAGATGATTCCATCAAACAATTTGCAGAAGCTGAGGTTGTGAAAGATGACAATCATGGGCTAGATGCTTATGTTTATGTTTCTGTTCATGATTCTGAAGCAGATGAGGCTGAGGACAGTGAAGACCACTGTTTCATTCGATCTGATGCTCAGGAGCTTCAATGCCATTTTCATGAATTGGACCTAAGGGTAAAGGCACACGATTCTGTGAAACAATATGCAGAGGTTGAGGATGTCGATAATGTCAACCATGTTGATGCTTCTGCCCATGATGTTGAAGCAAGTGATTGTTACGAGTACAGTGAAACTGAGGACAGTGAAAATCGATGTTTTATTCCACCAAATGCTTTGGGTTCTAATTGCATCGGTCATCCAGAATCCGATGGTCTACCAAGTGGATCACCATTGGAGTTTGATTCATGTCACAAAGGTGAAGTCAAAGAAGAGCACAGCACTATTTCAGGAATCCTTGGGAATGAATCTGTCTCTGAAGTCACTGTAAATGATTATGTGCAGCAATTTGATGAATTTGAGGATGACAAAGGTGGTAATGGTGGAACGGCCACTCAAATTTTTGCTTATGAAAGTGCGGATTGCGGCGATTTTGATTATACTCCTGGTGGTGACAGTGAGCCATTCTGTTTTATTCAGGTTGACATTGTTGCTTTGGATAATGACAGTAAAACAAAGCTTGACAGCACACTGAATGGGTCAGATATTGAACCCAATGTGATTCCTAAACAAGGGATAGAAATGGAATGCACTAACATTGCAGGAAGCCCATTGATTGAACTGGATATCAACATCAGTGATGATAATATCGTCAGACAGTTTTCTGAAATTGAGGATGGTGAAGGTGATCACAAATCAGGCATTGATGTCAGTGTTAATGAGTTTGAAAAGCAATGTGCAGAATGTGAGGATTGCATAACTCAAAAGGTCACACCAAGCAGTGAGTATGATGATTGTCATGGCATAGACGGTGAACTGTGCCATCCCGTTACAGAGAAATATTTCACAATGCATAGTAACAGTCATATAGAATCAGACAGTCCAGTTGATGATAGACTAATTCAGTCCAGTTCAAGTTCAAATGGTGATGCAAATGAAGATTGCAGCAATATTACAGAAAGCTGTCTGGAAGGATTGGTTGCTGGACATGAGTCTGTTGAATGTGACTTAAAAGAATATAGTCATATTGACAGTCCAGTTGATGGTAGATTAGTTCAGTCCATTTCAAGTTCAAATGATGATGCAAATGAAGATTGCTGCAATATTCCAGAAAGCTCTCTGGAAGGATTGGTTGCTGGATATGAGTCTGTTGAAAGTGACTTAAAAGAATATAGTCATATTGCTCAAGAGAATGTAAACAAGCATCATGTGGCAGAATCAAGGATATCCTGGAGAAGAAGAAATGCCCGTTCTTTTGGTGATCAAATTGCAGAAGCAGAAAAGGTGGATTTGAGGCATCAGACGATTGAAGAAAGAAGAGCAGCACATGAGTGGATGCTGGATTATGCTCTTACTCAAGTAGTGAAAAAGCTGTCTCCTTTACATGAAAGGAAAGTGGAGCTGCTAGTAGAGGCCTTTGAAACTGTGGTGCCAATTTCCAAACGTGAAGCAAATGACCTGCAACATGATGCAATAGGTTTTGCTAACTTGAGACCGATGCAAGCATGCAGCTAAGAGCTTGATCAAAAGCTAGGATGCTTTCTTCACGTTGGAATTAACTTGACATTTAAACTTTCATTGGTTTAAAATTTTCTTAAACCTAGGACTATTCATGACACAAGTTCTCGGGTGCTATGTACTCCAACTCACAGGTGACATGTTGGTCGATAATATGTTGCCCGAGGTTTAGTTATTGACTAGCTATTTCCATGCTGCAGGGATAAATTTGTCTGTACTTTGTAGGTTTCTCCCTCTTATATCTTGAAGAAAGGTTCACTTTTGGATCACCAAAATGTAACTTGAATAGGCCTGTTTAGTCAGTTGCATTGGCGTGTTTTGTCAGCTTGCAACTGCTGGATCTCAACAGAACTGTTCAAGAGAGTAAGTCTGTTTGTTCAGGGAGTGTACAGTGTGTTTTTTTCTAAACTTGGGAGTCTTCAGTCATGCCCCGTGCCTAATAAGTCCTGTTCTACAGGGATGATGACAAAAGTCATCTGTAACTGTATGTTTCACTAATCGGGGACTTGGTTTTAGTACTGTTCTACCCAAAAAAACTTGAAAACAAAAAAAAAAACAAAAAGGGATATGATAAGCAGACGATCCCAAAATCATAGGGGATGATGCTTCTATCTATAGGGTTTTATGTACCGAAATAAGATTCACTCTAATATATTTTGTTTTTGAGTGTTTATTCAGGCTTCTGTAACTTGGCATGTATTGTTGGTCATATTTGAAGTAAAAGCTTCTGTTATGACAAATTCCTTACATGTTAAGACATTTCAAGCTTCATAGCAATGATATAAAACTTTACTTTTGGGATTTCGAATTCTGCTTAAAAGAGAGTGGTGAGTATCATGTCTTAGAAATTCATAGGTCAGGCTTGCAAACTTGAGCTATGAGCACTGGGTATGAACATTTTGATGTTTTACAAACAATTTTATATGTGCACAAGTTGAAAATCTAAAATTTGCATGGTTGCAGGTTTGAAAAGGAAATTGAAACCAAACCTTTTTCAATAGTGCAAATTTCCATATGTTGAAATGCCAAACAAATGTATTTTCATAAGCATCATAAACTTGCACGATTTAAATGTTTTCGGTGGAAGAACTTTCCCGAAGAGGACTTAGAAGTCAAGTAGGGGCCACAGTCCAGGAGAGGACTTAGAAGTTGATTGGGGTTCAACCACTCGTAAGTGAGTTGTGGGGCTGCACTCCATTGTTAGATGTACTTAATTTGAAAATCTAGCTAAGATGAGTTGTTTATAAAAGTTTGCGTGTCATTGTCGTATTATTGTCAAACATCATATAATATTTATTTGCTTTTATTTTTTTTTAAATAATAATAATAATTAATTATTTTAATTTATTTAAATAATAATAATAATCATTTAATTTTAAGGTTTTAAGGTTACAAAGTTACAGATTGATAAGTTTATGAAGATGTAGGTGAGAGCTTTTTATTGTTGTGCAGGAACCAGTGATTATAGTACTAGCTCCACACATCCATTAAAAAATCATCATAAACCATAAAAAATGCACATAAATAATTTATATTAAATTATGTTCAAAATAGGTCAATTATAGTACTAGCTCCACACATCCAATAAAAAATCATCATAAACCATAAAAAATGCACATAAATAATTTATATTAAATTATGTTCAAAATAGGTCTATATATTGATTGGACCAACAACTGTGAAAATCCAAGCCTCAACATCACAAGTTAACAAGACATATTGTCCCAACCACCTCCACCGTTGAATTACCAATTAATTCAAAATGCACTCAAAACATTCCATTGAATTCTATCTAGGAGTACATATCCCATCAAACAGTCACCCATTGGTTTCCACTGGAGCAACACATCCCATTTCTTAGTAATACCTGCACAAGAATAAGTGAAATGTGTGTCATCGATATTTACATGTGTATTTAACCATTCAAGACAATAAATGACACCAACCCTTTCAATTCAAGTATTAAACACACAAGCCTTTTCAATTCAGGAAGTAAACATAGGAAAGCACAAGGATCAACCATGAAATATTATCAGTGATTTGATCATGTACAAATCAATCCATAACACACATTTGAATTTGGGAGATGGAAATCCATGCCAATCTTCCCTTCTAATCAAATTCTAGATAAAAAACTATAAAACGTCAACCCTTACTGATTTTCATTTGAAATATTCATTCTACTCATCAACTATTGGAGACATACAATCAGAGTGTTCAAACACTGTTACATTCATTCTATTCATCAGTCGCTAGAGACATACAAACAGATTGTGTGCACAGTGTTACATTCATTCTATTCATCAGTTGTTGGAGACATACAAACAGAGTGTGTCCACAATGTTACATTCATTCTATTCATCAACTGTTGGAGACATACAGGTTTGTTTTTGTTGAATAATGTTATCATATTGATTATTTTATCATTATTTTTTTTTTTGAGAAACAAGTGTAAATTTAAGCCGTTATAGCCAATATCACTTGTTTAAACATATCACAAGCTCTGATTAGAGAAGCATTTTTAAATGAGTAAGGATACCAATGTCTATTTATCACTTGTATATGCTTATTAGAATTTCTCTTTTAATTATTAGATTTTCAAATTAAGACGAGATAACTACAAGATTGCAAGAGCACTACAAGGAATTAGACAGAGCAGAATTACAAGGAATTAGACAAATGAGACGCAATAGAGAATCATTTATTTCGTTTTTGCCTCAGGTTGCGCTTTAAGGCTTGAGAAATTTTATTTGAACCCACCTCGCTCTCTTTATGTCAAGCGATCTATTCCTTCCTCGGTAATATGGGCCTGCTATAACTACCATTCATTCAGGCTCGTTACTCAATACAATGAGTCTGTTCGAACCCCAATCCATTCAGAGTCTAATAACCTTGTGTCAGTCTCTATCTATTAGATATGAACTTGCTTTAAGGTTGGATTACAGATATATACAAGATATCATCTAGAGAATCTTGAGGACCACTCAAATCATTCTCAAGATTCAAATAATCGTACCTTCCAGTTTATTAACCAATTTCAATGCCACTGTAACCTAAAATCGTTACTTACAATGAGTTTGTTCAAACCCCAATCCATTTAGGGACTAATAACATTGTGTCAGTCTCTATCTATTAGATATGAACTTGCTTTAACAATGGATTACAGATCTATAAAAGATAACATCTAGAGACTCTAGAGGACCACTGAGCAGTAAGACGCGAATGAGATATGCAATGAGGTAATTAGTATCCAAGAAGGCTATCCTATCCTTGACTAGGCTAGGGATAAAAGGCAACAACAATGCCAATATGCTAACTCAAGAAAGTACTAGTCCTTCAATGTATCATTGTCAATGAAACAGGGACTGCTATAGCTTACTAGCAAGTATATATCAGTCAATTGAATGATGAGATAAACCCTTAAATCATTCTCAAGATGCAAATAACCATATCTTCCAGTTTAGTAACCAATTTCAATGCCACCGCAACTTTAAATTTGACCCTTGCAATTTAATATCAAACTACTATAACAATGATATCAATCCACTGTCAACAAGATTGGTTGAGGAAGATTCGAGGATAGAACATTTAGTAACCTTTGTGATTACAAATATATAAAAGATAACATCCAAAGACTCTAGAGGACCACTGAGCAGTAAGACGCAGATGATAGATGAAATGAGGTAGTTAGTATCCAAGAAGGCTATCTTATCCTTGATTAGGTTAGAGAGAAAAGGCAACAACAATGCCAATATGCTAACTCAAGAAAGTACTAGTCCTTCAATGTACCAATGTTAATGAAACATGGATTGTTGTAGCTTACTGGTAAGTATATATTAATCTAACTCAAGAAAGTACTGGTCCTTCAATGTACCAATGTTAATGAAACATGGATTGTTGTAGCTTACTGACAAGTATATATTAATCAATTAAATGATGAGATCAACCCTTAAATCATTCTCAAGATTCAAATAACCATACCTTCCAGTTTAGTAAACAATTTCAATGCCACTGTAACCTCAAATTCGACCCCTGCAATTTAATATTAGATTACTATAACAATGCTATCAGTCCATTGTCAACAAGATTGGTTGAACAAGATTCGAGGATAGAACACTTAGTAACCTCTGTGATTATAGATCTATAAAAGATAACATCTAGAGACTCTAGAGGACCACTGAGTAGTGAAACACATATGAGAGATGCAATGAGGTAGTTAGTCTCCAAGAAGGCTGTCTTATCCTTGACTAGGCTAGGGATAAAAGGCAACAACAATGCCAATATGCTAACTCAAGAAAGTATTAGTCCTTCAATGTACCATTATCAATGAAACATGGACTGCTATAACTTACTGGCAAGTATATATCAGTGAATTAAATGATGAGATTAACCCTTAAATCATTCTCAAGATGCAAATAACCATACCTTCCAGTTCAGTAACCAATTTCAATGCCATTGTAACCTTAAATCTGACCCCTGCAATTTAATATCAAACTACTATAACAATGATATCAATCCACTTTCAACAAGATTGGTTGAGTAAGATTCGAGGATAGAACACTTAGTAACCTTTGTGATTACAAATATATAAAAGATATCATCCAAAGACTCTAGAGGACCACTGAGTAGTAAGACACATATGAGAGATGCAATGAGGTAGTTAGTATCCAAGAAGGCTATCTTATCCTTGACTAGGCTAGAGAGAAAAGCCAACAACAATGCCAATATGCTAACTCAAGAAAGTACTAGTCCTTCAATGTACCACTATTAATGAAACATGGACTAATGTAGTTTATTGGCAAGTATATATTAGTGAATTAAATGATGAGATCAACCCTTAAATCATTCTCAAGATTCAAATAACCATACCTTCCAATTTAGTAACCAATTTCAATGCCACTGTAATCTCAAATCCGACCCCTGCAATTTAATATTAGACTACTATAACAATGGTATTAGTCCATTGTCAACAAGATTGGTTGAGCAAGATTCGGGGATAGAACACTTAGTAACCTTTGTGATTACAGATCTATAAAAGATAACATCCAAAGACTCTAGAGGACCACTGAGTAGTAAGACGCAGATGAGAGATGCAATGAGGTAGTTAGTATCCAAGAAGGTTATCTTATCCTTGACTAGGCTAGGGAGAAAAGCAACAACAATTCCAATATGCTAACTCAAGAAAGTACTAGTCCTTCAATGTACCACTATGAATGAAACATGGATTGTTGTAGTTTACTGGCAAGATAGAAAAGATAGAATGTTATGAAACTAGCTCACAAAAGATAGAAAATATAGATAAACGCCTTCAAAATATGCCTCTTCGAGAGGGCAACCTCCTTTACATTACAAAAATGAACAATTCTTCCATGATACAAATGACAAGGCCTCCTTTCTATATATAGGAGCCTAAGCGGTCATAATATAATCAGAGCTGACATAACAATAATAATGTAAGGGCACAATAATAACAA
>APFE030072584.1:40051-50144 GCA_000404065.3 Pinus taeda
TACATTATAAAATTAAAAGTAAAAAAAAAAAGCCTCTTAAAAAAAGGGCATGGTGTAGAATTACTACTTTTTTAAATCAACATCAAAATCACTACCATTCTAAAATGCAATGTACATAAAAAAATTTATAGTACCAAAAACTATGCTCTAAAAAAACATGTGTGTTCTGCATCACTCATTTTCAAAATCGGGTCACTTTTTTGCTCTCTCTATAAAACAGGTAATAGTATCAGTTCCCGTTTCAAAGTTTACATTGTTTATTGCTTCCTCTAACATACATTATTGGATACATGGGTTGACTAATACAAAGCATAAAGGGAATTTTACAGTTATGACTAAAGAGGAGGAGGATGAGGTGGTTGAGTGGTGTAAGGAGATGCCCCAATTGGGACATGGGTTAGAGCTTATACAACTTAAATCCATAGTAGTTCAAATCTATTAGGGGAGGCCAAACCCTTTCAATGATGGGTTTCCTGGTAAATCATGGTGGAGTGGGTTTAAAAAAAGGCATTCAGACTTTGTGCTACATACATTTGAGGGCCTTCACAGAGAAATGGATTTAAATCTATTCCTTGCAATTGTGTCCAAGTTATATAACATTGTTTCTGCTACATATGAGCAACACCGGTATGCCCCAAACCATATATGGAACTGTGATGAAACGTGCTTACAGGTAGGAAGGAATTATGATATGCGGGTAATTCCCAAGAGAGGGAGCATAAATGTGCCTAATATTTTGCCTAAGAGCAAGAAGTGGATCACTATTATTTGTTGTGTCAATGCAATTGGTTCTTCAGTCCTAAGATTTTATCTATTCAAAGGTAAACTTCAACTAAAAAACTATATACAACATTGTGAACCAGGTGCATGCATGATTGCGCATCCCCATGCATGGATGACAAAGGAACTATTCCTAAATTGACTTTGTCACTTTGTTGCATATATACTAGGTGTTGTCTTGCCTAAAAACAAATGCCTACTGATTTTAGATGGCCATGGAAACCACATGGCTATGTAGACAATTGAGGAGGCCAATAATTTGGGCATTGAATTGTAACATTGCTGGCTTATGCCACTCACAGATTGCAACCCCATGACGTCAGCGTGTTTGGGTCTTTTAAGAACTATTTCAAGTTTGAGCAAGCTTCATGGATGGCAAAGAATCTAGGGGTGGAAGTAAAAAGGTTTGAGCTAGTTGAGCTTGCAAGTAAAACATTTAAAAGGGCTCTCACACCTTCTAATATCAAGGCTAGATTTAGGAGGACTGGTATATGACCACTTAATGTTGATGCTCTTATGCATGATACTGGTTGTAGCCAATAATTTAATGTGGAAGGTAAAGAAGCATAGAACTTACAAGACCATGTTAACGCCAAAGAATATGTTGTTGCTGTTGAAGGTATAATGTACCTTTATGAATGGCACTTATATGGTGATGATGATGAACGTGTGAGTGAGACACAGTTCAGTCATAAACCAACTATCAATATCATGGAGGTTGTCACACCCACTGAACTACCTACCAATTCTACATGTGATATTCCATATGAGGTAGTTGATGAAGCGAAGGAAAATGCAAAATTGATTTCAAAAGATAATGCAATAGGATTAAACAATGAGAAATTGAGCATTCCAACCCAAGTAAGCCCACCATCATTGTTGGCAGAGGCCATGATGAATATCAACACACATAATGTGTCTACCACCAATGAGGAAAGCATGGGCATGTCTTCACAACCATTAGAGTTGAACACCGAACTTGTTCATTAATTTGTGGACAATGGATCACTGGAAGAGGAGCCTATTCAATATGTAGTACCTAAAGAAGACAATAATGGGGGCCAATTAGTTGTAGTGGAGGTTGAAAGACAAGTGTCAGGTCCTGGGGATCATGGGACAACAAATCAAAGAATACTTGGTGAATTCCTAAAGCTACCAGTAGAGAGAGTGAAGGCCTCATCAAGGCACTCAACATCAGATTGTCTTTATTTGGGGAGGAGTTCATAGTTGCTCACATTTGAATATTATATGAATTTATTGTTTGAGTATGAGTAAAAAAATAAAATTCAGGAATCTAAAAGAGAAAGAAGGAGTTGGCCAAGGAAAAAGGAGCTACAAGGATTGCAACAACAAAAGCTCGAGCAAAGGAAATGTTGGAAAGACAAAAGGCAAGGGAATATAAGGAACATCAAAAACAATTGGCAAGGCAAGAGGGGGAGGCAAGAAAAGCTCAATAAGTGTTGGTGATCCAAAATGGATCCAAAACACCCTCTAAGTCTTCAAAATAAAAAACTAGCGCATAGAGAGGAACCTTTAAAAATGGCAGATTACACTATTGGGAGTGAAAAACACAAGGAAACAGCGGAAATAGAGCTTATCGGAGGTCAAAAAAACTTTGCACAAGAGCCATTGGATCTGGCTGATCAATGGTCTAGATCCAATCGGCATATCACAATTGGCGGTGACAAGTGGAGGTTATTGGAGGCGGCCATATGACAGTTGCAATAGCGATTAAGACAAGTCAATGAGGATCGTCGATCAAGCACGTAGATCGATGGTCCAAGTTAACTCGCGATATCGCATCAGCAAAATACAAAGGAGCAGGGCCGATATACTTGCGACTGTGATAGTCGGACCTGAAAGGATTATGGATGAAATTTAATAATATTTCAAGTCTAGTAAAAGGGTTTTTTCAATGTATTTCATATTTTCGTAAATAAACAAAAAACAAAGGAAATGTGAATAAAGTGATGAATCCGGACCCAAAAGGGATATACATGCAGATATATATGTTTTGAGTTCTGTAATGGGTAGGATTTCAGGCGGGCCTTAGGTGGTAAGTGGTATTGGACAGGCTCCGCCCGATCCCATCGACTGGCCAACATGTGGCATGAGAAAATCGCCTGTTCGGGCAGTTAAACTCCATACGCCTTCGCCACTCGAAATGAATCTCAACCATTAGATCAAGTTCATTCAGATCAATGGTGGATATGCAATAGCGATATAAAACCAGACTCGATGGAACTTATAGATGAAAATATATAGCATTTCAAGTCCGGCATAAAGCCATTTTGTGATATTTTCAGTGTTTTAATGTATTTTTCAAATATAAAGGGAAACCACGTAATAGGCATTTGCGACATGTGATAGCGATTTACAGGTGGACCCGATGGAACAACTAGAGAAGAGCCAGGTCAAGTACAAGGCAAGGCATGATAAGCATCAAATTGAACATAGCTTCCAAGCTGGTGATCAAGTCTGGCTGTACATCAACAAAGACAGAATGCAAGGTGAAGGAAAGAAGCTAAAGCCAAGAAGGTATGGGCCTTTCAAGATAGTTGAAAAAATTGGTGAGAACGCTTTTCGCCTTGATTTGCCAGCTTACATGCACATATATTCAATGGTTAATGCATAAAATTTGAGATTGTTTGAATCTTCATTAATTGAAGATCCCGAAGAACAAAGTCAGTTGCCTTCTATTGATGATCTATTGCCTGAATATCTCAATGAGTTGCAGGAAGATACAGTTCTAGACAGGAAGGTGAGAACTATGCATAGAGGGGATATTGAGTACCTCAGAATTGGACTCGATTGAAAACCAAGCAGTGCACGATGGATGGAAATTGGACAAGTGAGGAAGCTGTATTCTCACTTGATCGATGCTTGAAAACCAACTTTTGGTGGTCCAAAAGCTTTTTTAGTGGGAAGGGAAGATCCAAAATGGATCCAAAACATCCTCTAAGTCTTCAAAATAAAAAACTATCGCATAGAGAAGAACCTTTAAAAATGGCGGATTACACTATCGGGAGTGAAAAACACAAGGAATCAGTGGAAATAGAGCATATCGGAGGTCAAAACAACTTTGCATCAGAGCCGTCGGATCAAGATCACTTAGATCAACAGTGGATATGCAATAGCGATATAAAACTAAATCCGATGGAACTTATAGATGAAAATATATATCATTTCAAGTCTGCCATAAAGCCATTTTGCGATATTTTCAGCGTTTTAATGTATTTTTCAAATATAAAGGATAACCATGGAATGGGCATTTGTGACATGCGATAGCGATTTATAGGTGGACCCGATGGAATATAGGGCAGAATTCATAATGTTTGAAGTCTGATGAACAGTGATTTGGAAGATTTTTCCCATGTTTTACAGTGTTTCTTTGTGTAAATAGAGAACACTATTTTTGGGGATTTCAAAGGCCCGATGGTCCCTTCTGTTGCAGAACAGGTGGCCACCTTCCCTGAAGACGTTATGCCATGATTGCTAATGCTCAGAAGGGGATTCAAGCGGATAGAGGCCAAGAGACAGAGAGCCCAAGAAGGGGAAACGAAAAGATAAAGCCGATTGGCTTTAAAGCCATAGACTGACAGAGATAGAAAAAAGCAGTATTGAGACAGAGAGAAAATAGAGACACAAAGTGAAAGAAAGAGTCTGTGTACTCAGAGAGGCTTGAGGGATTCAAGAAAACTCCTACTGTTTTGTATCTGTGTGTTGAGACTCAATTTGAGCTCACACTTTTGTAAAAACTCTGCTCTTGAAGACATAATAGAGAGGTCACCACTGAAGGTTGGACCAGGAGACGTAGCCTGAGAGTTTTGGTGAACTCCATATTAAATTTTTTGTGTTATGTGTGTTGTCTATTATGTTTCTCTAACTAGTCAATTGTCTATATTATACGCAATCTTATCGATCCATTGCACTAAGTAATATAGGCAAATCCATGCACATGAGTCTGTAATACCTTAAAAGTAATCTAAGATCTTCATTTTTAGATCAGTTGGAAAGAGGAGGAGGGGCGAAAAGAAAGGAAGACTATGGTCCAAGCCATTTTGAGGCAAATAGGATGATGCCCAACATTCTGGACCACATTGCAGAGCACAAACCATCATACTAAGACCTAATTAACATCAAAGTCCCATGCTATCAACTAGGGGTTGTGCCCACCTCATATACCCCTACCAGTGCAAGTTTAAATATTAACTGTGTTTATATGTCACCTGCGCTTAGTGCTGGGGTTAGTAACACAAGTGGACACTTGGGCTACTCATTCCATCCATGGCTACAAGGAGAAAATTGGAGTCAAGAATATAGCAACATTCAGGCACATCCTAATCAATGAATCTTGGGTAGTCCACCATACTTGGGTTAGGCAGGAAACTCAACAATTTTGGCCAATGTAGGAAATGGAGGCCATCAAGCATAGGGGTGGCATGACTTATTTTTTGTAACCACATCACAATGTGAATTTTGTAAGGATGCAATATGTTGATTGGTTTCATAGTAGAAGCTAAGCTTCTACATAGTTAAGGATTATCCAGTTCATCAGATTGAGGACAACAAATGATAAAAATACCATTCTCTTCTACACAGTTACATCCAATTTTGCTTGATTTGAGCATGTTTGTTAATGGTCATTGTGATAGTCAAGGAACAAATATAGATCAACTGAATTCAAGAATTTGAACTCTGTTGGTTTAATATGATGTGTAGATAATTGAACTATGTTGGGATAATTTAGTCAAAGTTAGATCAATTGAATTCAAGAATCTAAACTCAGTTAAATTTGAATTGGAATTATGATCTGAAAATTATTTTTATTTCGATGTGAATATCCAACTAAAACAAGTATGACCAGGATAATCATACACTGGTCTAAACACTTAGCAATGTCAACAATATACCATTGGTAAAGAAACTATCTTACACATTGGCCATTGCCTTTACGAGAAACCTAAAAAATAAATTAATCAAATAATTCTAAGTTAAAAAATTAGGGGAGGGACACCATTATTCTTGGATTGATTTATTTTTACGATAATTATGCAAATATGAGTGCCATTAACAACAAATAAAACAATGGCAACAATATACCACTGTTAAAGAAACTAGCTTACACAGTGACCATTGCAAATAATTAACAACAAATAATTGCGTCATTAATAGTAAAGAAAGAATCCAACTTCCCCAACTATCTAATAATTTAAGATATAGATAAATGCATTACATATATGGCATTACAGTTCAATAAACAAAGTTTATCAGTAAACAAAGTAAATAGTATTGTTTATTAGTAAACAAAGTTCCAACATTTAATCAAAACAAGTAATCACTCAAAGGAGAGTTCCTACGGTTCAATGCCTCTTGAGGTATGGGTTCACTGCCTATGAGCTAGTTGCTATCGCTGTGAAAGTATGAAATAAGGATCTGTAACTCTCCTAAATATTTTCAGTCAATAATCTATACAATTCCATTTTATGAGAAAAACTTCTTATTTTTAGTGGAAGACCTATACAACTTCATTTTATGAGAAAAAATTCCATAGCTCTCCTAAAGAAAGGCTCACTGCCAATTCGAAAGGCTATGTATGAAACAATGATCTGTAAAATTCCATTTTATGAAACAAGGATCTGTATAATTCCATTTTATGAAAGGCTCACTACCTATTTGCTAAGGATTCAATTTGCTTACCTCAAGGAAAACAAGGACACCATTGGCCCTTCAAGCCTAGCTTCTGCCGAGTTACAGTCAGTCCTATTCAATCAATTGACTGGTAACAAGAATAATAGAATGTCTAGCTAAGAGATCCATATGGTTGGCGAGTTTCAAGCCCCCATGGATCACATATAGTTGTAGTTCTTCGATAGAGTTGGTTCCCAGTGACGGAAGTAACCAAAATAGATGCTAATATGATAGTCCCATTGTAGTCAAATATAAAAATAGCGTAGAAAAGCTCTAAACACCATAATTTAATAGTATTTGAACTTAACTGGTTTCAAATTCAAATTCCTAATGTAGATTTTTCTTACATACAGACTTACCACATAGATTTTTTAAGGCATCTTTAACAAAACTAGCACCAAAAAAACCCACAAATCTTTAACAACATTGGCACCAAAAAAACCCCAAAAAAACCCATAGTGCTCTTTAAATAAAAAAACCCAAACCCTAAAAGCATATCAACAAACACTCTCCAAACTGCTAATTAAAAATTACAATGTCAACATGTAACCCTAACAACATATCAAGAAACACATATCAACACTGCCAATGACAACAGAAGGAAGGAATTAGCCAAAACACAAGAACATTTTTCCTTATGCCAAGAGCCTGAAACCACTGCTAATGACAATAGAAGGATGGAATCAATCAGAGCACAGGAACATTTTTCCTTATTCCAAGAGCCTATAACTAGGAAGGAGCCTCTCTTTTGTTTTTCCAAGTCCAAAAAATTCATAAGAATAAGCCAAGAGCCTAGAACCTTTAGCACCTATCCCATTACCATCAGAGGGTATGAATTCACAATATCAAAGGGAGGAGGTCGCTCAATTACTTGAGACCATGAAGTTCCCATTGGACAGAACCTGGAAGTAGCAAAGGGAAATTAGCTCACTGGGCCAAAGGATCATGAGAGAAGGCCACTTGATGATAAATTGGCTAGCTTACATTTTTTGTTGGAGGTAAGGGAAATATTGGCTATTGAGATGGCTGTAACCCTAACAACATATCAACATGTAATCCTAAGAGCATATCCATAAGGGCCACCAAAATTTAATGATTTAAACATCAATGCACAATATTCACAAATCAAGTTGGAGGCATAAGATTCACAACAAATATCACAAAAAACAAATTACATGCATTACTATAAAGATTTAATAGGTTAATGGATTATGTGGGTGGCATACACTTTTTTAGCCCATAGGGACCGAGTAAATTTTTTGCAAACCCCTTGTAGTCAGACCATGCCACACAATTACAGGCTGCTTTAAGTGAAAGTAAATGCAGTAGACCGCTTGCAACAAGGTGCTGCACCAATTCCAACAAATGCACAAATGAAGAACACTAGCAAATGGTTTCATCAATTACACCAAACTAGGCGATGAACCCAACGACACCATTTCAATTAGCCATTGTAACATTAATTCCAATCATTAGTAAAACAAATCATTAGGACTTCAATTTTCTTTATTAAAATATTTCAATAAGTGATGCCATATCCATAAGGGCCACCAAAATTTACAAAAAATTACACAAAACCCAAAACCCACACACCTGAAGGTAATTTACAGAAAATTACACAAAACCCAAAACCCACACAACTGGAGGTGTTTAAAAACACAGGCAGATAAGCTGAACAAAGGCACAATAATCCATCTGGCTAAATGTGTTTAAAAACACATGTAAATAGGCTGGTAGGATAATGTCCTACCTTCCAGTCATCGTTTCATCGGCTTCCTCCATGCCATCATGCCATAAGAACTCTAGATGCTCCAAAAACCATAGCTAAAACTGCAAATTGCACAATGACCTGGAAGACAGGCATCACACATTGTTAGATATCCCTAAACCTACAGAAAACAAGTGAAATTCAACCAAAAAGCTTAGAAAATTACGCATATACCTTAAAACATTTAGAGCACGAAACAACCATATCCAACACCAAGCTGAGTTAAATCCGCCACAGGGATGAATACCCATCCCAATATACTAAATGGGGAAGAAAAACCATCCCAATAAACAAGACAAAATGAATGATAAAAATCGAACAACCTCTCAAACAACCATCAGAACTTCCCCATAACCCACTATCTGTAGCTTCGAGGATGGTTATGGCTATGGCCACCATTGCAGCAGCACTGCGTAAGTACCTGGTAGCATAAATGAACAACTAGACCCAAATAGAAACGCACAATGTAAAGAGAATCCTCCAAGACTATACCCTAAACTAACCCTAATGCTCCCTAAACTAGTTGAACCGATGACCAAGTATTGTGCATAGGTGGACGCATGCAAAGTATAGGTGTTGTACGATAACAAGGCAAGGTTGTGTGGCATGGTTGTGGTTCGAAGTGGAGACATTTAGGTAATGGTATCTCTCCCCTATATAATCTACTTCTTTCATGATTCTATAGAAGGAAACACATTTTCTTAATGATTAGGTCCATTTAAGTTATACAAAAACTTATTTGTGCATTTTCGAATAAAGTTAATATTTTCAAATGTTAAATTCCTTTTTAAGCCACATCCCCCTGATGACAAGTACACCGATCAATAATTAGTATATTTAATTATCAACCATTGGTTAGGGGCCTAAAATAAGTTGTTCTTTCCATCTTGGAATTTCATCGTTAACATGGCACCATTTTGAACAAGTTGTTATCACTCAAGAAAAAGTTCTAAATTGTTCACATCAGTTCGAGTGTTTTCCAAAGGCACATAAATCCTTTTCAGCAGTTTCGCAGCGCAACATGATTTAAAGTAATTTCGTAGCGCCTAATTCATATTTTGCACTGGCTGCGCTATGAAATTGTGGATTTGTTCGAATCCATAGCCATTTTTTCACAGCTGTCATATCCATCAAATTGCATCAACAGTTGTCAGCTATCAGGTGAGGCAGAAATTCAAACAAGTATAGGAGGTACCACCAAGGGCAGAAGAAACAGGTTGAAGACTTAAAGATACAATTGAACCAGCAAAAAGGATCTCCATAAAGAAATTTCAAAGTTTTGGTAGTTTTGCTTGGTATAATATTTTCAAACATTCCCATTCAGTTTTGGAAGGTATTGAAACAATCAAAAGAATATTTTAATAGGAAAGTGCTCAAATAGAAAAGTTTTGGATTGAAACTTTGATTTTTGAAATTACACAGCAGTTTCGCAGCGCGCTGCGAAACCCCTATAGCAGCCTGTTTTAGCAGAAAAAACTCTGTTTTCTGTGTTTACTAGTAAATTTCCAGAAGGGTTTCTGAGCCGCTGAAAACTTAATTTTTAAAACTGAAAGAGGCTTTTATTTCTAACATACCAAGCTACAAAAACCTCTTTCAGTTTCTTCAAATTCGCTCTGAGGTAGGAGGAATCTATGGTTAAACTTGCGCTATGAAACTGCTGAAAGTCAAGCTTTGTCTACTGGTTTTACACCTGTTTTTCAAAATCCGTTTCTGGTCACATGAAAGGGTATTTTGGGATTCTGAAGGAGGTTTATCTTCATCAAATCTCCTACTACATTAACCTATCTCAATTTCTTCATAAGTGTTTTCAGTTGGGAGATACTAAGCTTTCATTGAGACCCTACTTTCAGAAAA
>APFE030072584.1:56299-92070 GCA_000404065.3 Pinus taeda
TCTATGGTATGATGTTTTGAGTATTTAAACATTGCTGCCCTGACTTCTATGCATGAACAGTGTTATATTTTATTGAATCGAATCAACTCCATAAGCCCAATGGAAGTATTTGTAATGTCTGTCCAGCCAGCCTATTTATTTAATTTGCTTTTCTAGAGTTAGCCCTCTTATCAACAAACAAAAATCAATATTTTTCTTAGAGAGAGCCCTCTCGGGCTAGGGAGGCTAATCCTTAGTCCAAAGATTGGTCTGAAACAATTACACAGAGTCTATCTGATTAGCAGCCCCTTCAGAGACTGATTTTGTGATAACACAAGTCATGCCTCAAGGCACAAAATGGAGATAAGAAACATTCCAATGCATATGTGGTAAAAATATGGAAGTCTAAAGTTAATTCATGTAAATGTTGTATACTTCTAAAGTTAAGGTGCACAAGTTATGCTTGTCAACGCAATCACATGCTTACTCAAATCAGTTGACGATGTGACTTAAAAGTTGTGTAATGTACTCATAATTTATGTATCCTACCTTATGAGCGTCATTGTAATAAAACATCATATAACTTTTAAATACTAATAATTGAAGTATATTTCTCCTCTTTTTGTGTATTTTGAATTTGTTTTTGTGTATCTTTAATTTTGACATTATTAGAGCCATTGATGCACGGTAAATGTTGAAACAAAGTTGAGGGGACATGGTATGCACAACATTGAGTGATGATGGAAGAGTAGGACAACTTATCAGTAACCCGTGAAGAAAAGCATAAACCATGGAAAAGGCACACACAAAAAATAAAAAATAAATTATTTTGATTAATTAAACATAGATAAATTAATATTGTGTCCCAAGTAAACAATAACATAATATAAAAATTTAAGCTAGAAAAATTGACAAAAAAAAAGAAAGACCAGTGTTTCACATGCATGGGCTACGAAATGCAAGTCCTTGTGGGTCAACATGATTGATAGATGGTTGGTAGAGTCATGCAAATCATAAGCAATGTATTGTCCTTGGCACTATCATGACTAGTGGGGCATTAAAATAAACCTTTTGTGCATTTACCAATAAGATATACCAACAATGGCAAGATTTGCATTTGATGGCACCCACAAATTGCTAATGTGCACTAAATGTGTAATTCCAAATGATAAATCATATTCACATCATGGAAATGTAAAAACATATTGGAAAATTCTTGTGTTCATACTTATGATGGCTCATAAAGCAACTTATATACATGTTTCATATTTTTAACATAATTTACGAGTTAAAAGACAAAAAAACATAGTAAGCCAATTTGCAATAGATGCCACCCCCAAGTTGGGTTATTAAACCACAAAAGAAAAGACAAGCTATTGGGCTTAATTTATCACTTAACCCAATCTACAATGCTTAGTGTTCAATCAGAACTATATCTTTATAAAATTCCTCCAAGCATCTTACCCAACCTTCATGCAATGATGAAGTTATCCCCTCAGTGAGACATGACACTAGGTAAGGAATTCTCCTTCTCATTATGTAGTGCCTTAGGAAATTTGTCTGCTCCAATGCTCCATTACATACCAACCTATATCCATCTAACTCTAGATTTATCATGCTTCTTGAGGGATCAAATCCATCAAGGTGCAAACCGTATTTTTAGAGTGTACAACTTGAGGAAAGATTTGTACCTTGAGGGATTTAATCTCTCTCGGCGCATGATAGATCCAAATTTAGATGGATCTAGGTTGGTTCCAATTGGGGGCAACAATGTCACATTTTCATATTATCATAATTGTGTATATTTTTGAGATATACATCATACTTTGAAATTTACATGATTATAAATACAAATAGTAACAAATGATATGGATATAACTATGTTTAGTGATCAACAAAATGAAATAATTAATATATTGAATAACAAATACATTGATTATAATATCATTCAAATGTGATATGAAGAAAATATTGAAAAACACATAAATTAATTAGTATTTAATCTTAATGTCTTCTTATTTTCTCTTAGAAACACCACCACATTTTTCCATCTTTTCATATCGATTGTATGGAAAATAAGGCTGAAATCGAAGACCATCCAAAGATTTAATTCGAGATATTGCAATAAAAGTGAGACCTTGTCATTGTCCTTCCACTATTAATAGTTTCTTTCTCTAGTGTCAATCCCTGGGACTTATGAATTTTTAATCCCCAAGCAAGTCTCAAGGGAATTTGTCTATTATGACCTCTTTCAATAGGTATAATGGGAATAATATGAAGGAATAGTTCATCCCATGGAACTCTGACATAATTATTGAATTTTACTAAAATGTATGTTGGAGGATCAGAAGGTGATGTTCCAAGATTATACATAATATATTGAACTACTCCAAGAGCACCATTGACAAGTCCTATATTAGTCCATAAATTTCAAGTATGCATAACCCTATATCCAACAACAAGGAGCTTATTATCCAAATTTTCCTCATCCGCTTCACTGGTGTGGTTTCTAATTGATCTTATAGCAACACTATGTGCAACAGGGTGATTTAGGGATATCAGGCAATGCTTATTATGATTGTGGACATCATCATTTGTTGTAAACAAATATATAGCCTTGTTAAATGACTCTTTTTTTGAAGCATCCAAATTGGAAAATGTACGTATCATTAGTAATTTCTAGTCTTCTATTGTTGGAATCACATCTATGATGTTCATTAATAAATGAATAAAACATCTTTGATCATTGTTCTGTCCATATTACTTGAATAATGTATCAACAATTACAATAATGGTAAATAAATTGCATAATTTTTTTGCATGACTTTCACATGCATATGCAGGTCTATCCATAACAAGAGTTAGCATCCTAAATCTCCAACCAATATAATTGATATACCTCCAAAAGGGACTTCTTTATTATGAGGAAAAACGTGACAAAGTCACCAATAAATATGTGTCAATAAATTTCTCCCTATAAAACTCATCTCATCAATAAGGATGTACTTGACATGTTTAATCTCCTCTTGTGAGGTAAGAAAACAAGACCCTTGTAAATGGTGAAGTTCCTTATTGGTATATAAAGAGCAGAGTGTATTGTTGATGCAAATATGTTGAATGTTGCAACACTGGTAGGGGCCAAAATAAGTAGTGGGTTCTTATGAGGAAGATAGTCAATTTAAAGTGTTTGTTTTATAGCACCAATCAACTAAGACTTTCCAGTACTTGTTGTCCCTTGGATATTCATAACAAACTTTTATTTGCTGTCATCTCCTTTATAATGATCAAGAACTATATTATATGGTATTTTTTTCTTTTCTCCTAAACTTTCAAATGAATACTTTTTTGAAGATTTAGTAGTAACAATTGCATTCACATTTTTCTTATAAGATATGAAGTCCATTGCACATTTTATGTCTCTTCATCAACAAATCTAGAGCTCGAATTTTTCATAACAGCACAATCCCCAAGTCCAATCATGTCAAATTCACTAGCATGTATAAACTTATTCTTATACAAACCTAAAATAATATCCTACTCATGTTGCTTAGAAAAATTTTGTACATGTAAAACATCTTCATCCTCATCTATACATTGAGCTAGATCCTTTGAAGGTATTGGATGACGATCGATATGCTAAGAATTATAGGAAAATATTTCCCAATTTCGTATGGTTTCATCCTTTGTAGCTCCAATATTTGTATGAAAATGACGAAATGGCTTGTACAATACCAATTTAGACCAAGAATACTCCACAAACCTATCATTTTCACGAGGGGGGACTGAGTTAAACTTAGGAAATACTCATACAATGTCTGCATTATTTTGTGGTAACCATTTCTCATCATGGCGATGTTTGTCATATGACTAGGATCTAGCAGCATCTATTAATAAAAGGTGATCCATACTCATACATCTCTTCGTATATGCATCAATATGGGAATTATCATTATGATCATTATATGCATCAATTTTTACTTGTTTGAAAACATGTATCCCAACATTTAGAACAATGAATCTACGACTACATTAAAAAAGAGGAAGCTCCAAAAGCATATGGCATGTTTCTTGTGCTCCTATATAGCTGTCAACGATACTCTCACACAACAATGTTCTATATCCAAGTGTTTCTAGTTCATTTGGATTTTGAATAGAAGAAATACACATCAACATATCATGGAAGCTCTATGACCCTTTTTCTTCTTTTACTACATATTTTTCTATGTAGTCAATCACAACATGCCTAGAAAGAACATGCCAATCCATATTTTCATGCCACATCGTCAATGGTTCACGATTATGTGTATTTAATCGATCATCATTTCATTTGGGTTCATATAATTTTTCTCCACTCTCATCAACATAAAATCTTGAAATTTTGCATAGCTCCCATAGTTCCTTATATCTACACACAAATTTTCCACTTTTCTTTCAAAGGCATGATTTCTCATTGCACGTGATGTGGCACTCAACACAATTGAGAAGTTCTTCATAGTCCATCATTCGATCATATTGAAATATTTGTTCAGTGTTCTTTAAGCAAAGATAATAGTAATTATTTCGTTGAATAGGGATCTTTATTTGATATTTGTTGTGTGGAATGAATGCATGGAAAGATCTATCAAAGTATTATTTTGAAAGTATAACTTGAGTGTGGTCATTCCAATTTAATTTTTCCATATTGGGAGCATCTTTTAGCCAAAGAAACCCGTGCACATGTTGATATCCAAGATGTTTCCATTCATAATGACACCAAAAATATGTAGCATGATGAAATTTTGAAAAAAAATTCAACTCGAAACAATGTATGTCTCAAATGCACATAACTTGCTACAATGTGAGAATTATCAATCACATTTTGACATCTCTAAATTTCCTTGCTTTCTTTGGATCTGCAAGAGAGGTATTAGGCATCAATATATTCAAATAAGGCCATTTCATATTTGCTACACTTAGTGTGAAGAATATTGTAGGAGTCCCAATTTGTTGAACCAAGTCACATAATTATGCACGACATTTGGTCCAATATGCATGTGTACCTCTTAGAACATGTCCACATCACATCAATCTATTTGAAATTTTAGAATTAGGAAGATTTTGTAAATTCTCTTGTAACTCGCCAATATTGTAGTAGTTATGTCATATTTAAAAAAAAAACTATAAAAGACACTTGAGCACGATATATCATGATGATATTAAGTAAAACGTATCTAAATCGAGGATGTCTCCCAAACCTATTATCACAAAATCTGAGGAGATGTTTTGCATACTCATTAATATGGACATTTCTTAGCTGTGGTTGTAACCAATCAACTTCTCCTCTAGGGAACCATGTTAGAAATGTCATATCAAATAACCCAGGCTTCAAGTATTATATTCATTTATCATCGATTAACCAATTGTAAGCCAATTAATGGCATTTGGTTGTTTTGCTTCTCTATTAGGATTATCTCCCCATGCTCAAATAAGTTCAATTTCCCTAGGTGCATTTGGAGGCCTTCTCGCAAAGGAAGTTGTGTCATAATCTTCTAAAGCATCTTCACGACTTGGAGATCCTTCCAACATTGTAAAGTCCATGTCATTGTACATATATGGTAGTATAACTAAATTAATCATATGTGACACATTTTTTTTTTTTTGTAACTCGTCCACAACATGCATGTCAATTTCTACACCTTTATAATATGGATAATTTGAATCTTATAGAGTAATTCATCTAGTACCTTTTTCCTTCTAACAGTGAAATCATAGCTTGATCCTTGCTGACCTTTTTTTTGCACCACTATCATTAAATCCAAGTCTTTAATATGTCGAGGTAATTTCTTGGAAACATCTTTAGCAGATTGAGGAAAATTTATTATGTGTCCTCTATATTTGTATTGGACACCTATTTAATGCATTGCCTACAAAATTGGACTCGCTCGTGATATTAAAATTTCCTCATCTTTCATAAGACTTCTAAGGATCACAGGCTGCAACTTAGGATTCAAATGATTTTGTGATGAAAATATATGCTTATTACCCTCTCTTTTACATCTTGTACACATTATACAAGTCTTAGTAGTCACCACTTGAATGCCAGGATATGACTCCTCACACACATGGCACATTTGACGATGACCTAATTTATTAATGATTTCAAGATTTTTTTTTTTATGTGCAATAACTTCATCTTCAAATGAAACCATTAGTACATTGGTCATTGTTGCGGTTTCATATTTACATTGCTCTATTGGTTAATGATTTATGAGATTCATACTCATTAGTACATTGGACATCATTTAATGTTCATCATCACATTGCTCCATTGGTTGATAATTTTTGAGATTCATACCTATAGGAAAAAGAGGTTCAATTATTGGCCTGACATCATTGAGACCTCTTAATTGTCTTCTTCGATGTGCTCTTAATTTTTCTCTATTTTGACTTTTGTGTTCCTCTTTATCATCCTCACTCATTCCATCAAATTTCATTAGTTTTCTTTCAAAATTATTTATTTGTTCTTCTTCCCTTTCATCCTCATACTTCCTTTGTCATTGCAACCTTTTTCTTTCATGATCCTTCTTTTTTGTTCTTCACTTTGATCATCAATCGTTTGTTTCCTTCGCAATCTTCACTAGTCATTTTTTTCTATCCTCTTCTACTCCCTTTCCATTTCAATTAGTTATTTCATATGAGTTAATCCTTGTCTTTTAACTCTCTCTTTGCACACTTCTCATTTCTTCAATATTGTTATTATTCATTTCCCCATTACTAGTACTCATGATGTTATATTCCTGTACAAAAAACCACACATAAATTAACCATAAATATTATATATATATATTTTTAAGACCTAGCTACAAAAAATTTAATATTGTGTACCATGTTTGAAATTAATTTAGATCCAATTTGTATTTCTCTTTTCTTTGAATTTGTATTTCATGATCAATAAAATTTATGAATCCTTGTTACCCAAATGAGAAAAAAAGAAGAGATGCCTAGATAATTGAAATACTATTTCTTCTAATCCCATATAATGTGAAGTTTTCTTTTTTCTTGTCTTGTGGTCCCACAACCTACAACATACTTCTCTCGCTAGCTTATTTTTTATTTTTTGAATTTTGATAGTCCCACAAAATGTGAAGTTTTTTTGTGCACCAAATCCTAGTAAACCCCACGAAATTAGTAAAGAAGGCTCACTTTCTTTACATATTGTATTCACATAAATAAATTCAATAAACAACATTTCATTTTAATTCTATGGCCTAGAAATAAAATTATTAAAAGGCACTTCAGTCTCTTTACATATTAGGATTTTCACACTTAAAAACTTTCACAAAGGTCAACAATAATATTTATATTACTTTTCATAGAATTTTAATTATATATGGTTTCATTACTTAATGCATGCATGCCTTAATATATAAAAATCGTTGCAATTGGTATAAATCATATTATTTCACTAATATTTAGCAACACCCATCTTCTGAAAACTATTGTTTCAATAATATTATATTTTACTCATCATTAAAAGTGATAAATATAAATAAAATATCCACATTTTTATTTCCCTCATTTTTTAAAATATATTGTTGTATTTCTCTTTTCAGTAAATTTATATTTCTTGACTAATAAAATTTATGAATCCTTGTTACCCAAAGGAGACAAAAAAAGGAGAGATGCATGGATAGTTGAAATAGTATTTCTTCTAATCCCATAGAATGTGAAGTTTTTTGTGATTTCTTGTAGTCTTATAAAACATGAGTTATTGGTATTTAAAATTAGAATCTATCAAACACAAAACATTTTACATGCACAACAAAAATCTCCCATCATTTTTGGAGGAATGAGCATATATAGGTGTAACACTAGGGTATTACAAGCAGGATCTTGATAGAAACATGGGAAATAAAGATGCACATATAAAAAATAACAAAGAAATTAGATATCTATGCAAAGCATGATAATTGTGATTAAAACACGCTAATAAACTATTTGAAATAATGACATGTAAAATGGGTGCATTGCAAGCCAACAAAAAGTAGGATAGAAAAAGACACCACGCCTTTTGGAATAATGTTTCCTTTCATTGTATTGGATGCTTCCTGCAGAGCTCGATCGTGCTCATCTTCCTCTATGGCAGCGTCTTTGAATATATCATCATTAGCCATAAAGTGTATTATTTGTTGGTCGTCATTGAAAATGCATAAATTAGTAACATTATCTGGCACAAATGGTAATTATATAAAATTTCAATAAAAAACCATTTTTTAATGGCAACACCCTAGCAACCGCATTTGCTAATGCATTTGTTTCCTCATTTCTAACTCTAGGAACAAAGATAATATTGAAAGCTTTAAAATGATTTATCAAATGCCATACCTTCTATTGGTAGTTTTTAAGATGTGGTGAAACACAATGTATAGTATCTCGTACATGACGAGTGACCACCTCTTAGTCACTGATTACCTTTAGGAACTCTACCTTCACGTATATAGATTTCTTCAATCCGAGTACAAGTGCTTCATATTTTGTAGTGTTATTTCTGAACTCAAATTCCAGACAACAAGCAAGGATATGCTTCTTATTGCTTGTATATGTAAGAACACAACCTACTATGGAACTGTCTTGTATCTTTGAACCATCAAAATATAAAGACCAAATATTATGAGCTACCTAGCTACTTCCTATACAACTATTATTACCATTACTACTACTATGTACATCTATATTATAGGTTTCATTTGCATCAGATGGAGAACAAGGAAGGAGTTCTAGTTCTGTGTCTAGTGGAACAAGCGATGGTTGTGCTTGATAACACCTGAGGTTAGTTTCGAGAAAGAAATTCCCAAAAATAAAATCAACAAAAGCGAGAGGCTCATTGTGGCCCTCAAGTGGTGTCACAGTGTGCTTCATGTATGGCTCATTGGTCACTCGAATATGATTATTCCTGCCTTTATACGGAAGTCACAAATGTGACCAGTTTGTTGCAAAATATCCATGTAGTTTTCTAGACCAGTCTCTGCTCAGTAACACACTGTATGCTTTTGGTATGTCCACGATTACAATATTTATAGATTAGTGAACTCGTTCATCTTTCAATAATCTGATAAGCACATGCCTAATATGACCAATAGCTGGGACAAGAGACATGTCCAGCTAGATGATTTGTGCATCAGTCTTCTCCCATTTTGCATTTATTTTCTTTGCTACTGATAAATGCATTACATTTACAGATGAAATAGAGTCTACTAAACAATTGGTGACATTAAAATTGAAAACTTCAAACGTCAATAGAAATGTAGGGCTGAGAGTATTAGCTTCTAATGTTAAAGCATTTACTACAAATTCAAGAGGAACAAAATAATTACCTGACACCTTTTGAGAGGAGGAAGCTTTATCACCTTTCGAAGGTCATGAAAAGTTCTAGAGAATAAGTCCATGCTGGCTCACAATATTGGTGATCTCATAATTAGAAATTTTGGCTCACGTCTTCTTCATGTCTTCCACAATTTTATAATCGATTACTTGAGGAAGTGTTCTTGGACTTAACTACATCTTCAGACTTGCTCTGTGCATTCTAAGCAGGATTGATGGGAGGATAAATTATTTTCAATAACTGCTCTTTCAATTTCTTTCTAGTTGATTCGTGTTCAGATATGTTGAGTTTTGTAGCTTGGGAGGTACTCAAAGCCTCGAGGATCGAGGGTTTGGAGGAAGGAGTTCCACAAATGGCCCTGTGGGCTTGAAACCCAAGCTTGGGGATAATCACCCATCGATGTTGGGGAAAACAATATGGAGTGATTTCAACATGTGATGGATGAAGATGATAGTACTCATCGAGACAAATCTGACAGATCGAAAATCATCCGATTATGAGTTATGGTGGAAGAGAAATGATTTTTTGAAGTTAAGATGGGTAAATTTGTCTAGTTCGACAGGTCGGCTTGAGGTTAAAGTAGTGCCCAAAGAAAAATTTGTTGGAGCCACTTGATGCCTATAAATATAGGTCAAGTGTGAGGCATTTAGCCACATCCAAGAAGCATCTTTCATAGTCTACACATCAAGTGCAGGAATGTGCAAGTGCAGGAATGCGCTAGTGTAGGAACGCATAAGTGCAGGAACGTGCGAGTGCAGGAACACAAGTGAAGGAACGTAAGAGTGCAGGAACACACAAGTGTAGGAACACACGAGTGCTAGAATGTGTTAGTGAAGTAACACGTGAGTGTAGGAATGTGAGTGCATGCAACACGAGTGAGGGTTGAGCATGTATCAAAATGTACTAAGATGACATAGAAGATGAGCAAGGTTCGGTATGTATTATATTGATGTGTTAAGGTTGAATTGATGCTAGTGGATGGTGTTCTAGGAGAGGACAATTTGAAGTTTTGTTAGCAACCAAGAGGAAGGGTTTCCTAAGTGGTTAGATGCCCTAACAAGGAGCAAATGCTACAATAAGAATTAGTCACTTGTGGTCTGTTAGAGGGAATTGTGAGAGTGGACCAAGTGTGGATAGTGGATTGGGAATTTATGGCCTGTCAAAGGGTAGTGTGATAGTTTCCAAATTGGAGCTTGGTGTGCACCATCTTCATGAACTTAGGTGGTTGCTAGAGTGACAATTTTTGACCTCATGGGTCTGATCAACTAGGAGTAGTTTGTGAATCCCTAAACTTGTGTGTGGATAAGAACATTTACAACAGAATTTGGGTAGTCCTCCTAGCCCGTTCTCATTATGGGAGATGGAAATCTTGCAGTGATAGGTGGAAGCCCTCTGTACCCTATGTTGGTCTTCATTGGAGCAGCGCAGGAATACCATAATGGGCTAAAGTCCCTGAGTAGCTAAGGAGTAGTAGTGGGAAGATTTAGATTTGTTCATAAATGGAGTTGTGAACAACTCAATAGGAGGCTTGATGTGTTGTGCCCTTGATGGTCTAAGGCACAACTAGTGAGTATATTGATAGTCGAGATTGAATGGCCAGATGGAATTGGAGCATTGATAGAGGCAAGATCTGCAGAGCGAGAGCCGCAGGACCAAGAAGGTATAAGGTACGACCGAGAGGAGATGAGAGAGTCGACTACATTAGCCAGATGGTCAGGGTATCTTGTTGAGGGTAGATTGGTTATCGATGGACTAACACCAAGCCCTAGTTTTGTATTCTTGTACTAGTGGATGTATGAGGGCCATTATCCTTAGTACGTGAGTGCTAGGATGTTGTATTATATGTTGATTAATATAATGAAGTTGGGTTGAAAATTGTAAAAAGTTGTCCATATTTTGTGCACTAGTAGATTTATTACCTTTTATATTTCATTGTGCAAATTAATATTGTTGTGATTCTTGGTTTGTTAGCGTCATAGATTCTAAGATTCTATCCTAGACCCAAGATAAGGGAAAAACAACATGGTAGCAGAGGGTATCTGAGCTAGTTTGAGGGACAGTGAACCAGAATGTGCACAATGAAGCAACTCAGAGGGAGTTGTGGGTGTCTAGATCATGGAGCAGAGGGTTCATATGAAGAAATGGAGATGTAGTTTTGACAATTTACATGGCGGTATGGGTTGGGAGTTTTGGTGGATTAGTTGTGAACTTGGCACACTTCAATATGTTGTGTGGCAATTTGCAGATTGTGGGCTTCCTTAGTCTTTTCATGGATGGTTGGGACAACTTGATGGTTTCTTTGGCATGGATGAGATCAGGTTGATCGAGATGGATTCTTGTGATAGAATACAGGTTGGTAGGTTAGAGTCTTCATCAGATCATGATGTTGCATATACGAGATCGGAGGGATTTGCACAAGTGGTATTTGATCGAGGACGATGAGTGCTTCCAAGACTGAGCTAGTCAAGATTGTGTAAGCTTGGTGGGAGTATAGTCTCAGAGGGAGCATCCCTATGGAGGTTTGGTATATTTAGGTTCATATGTGCTAAGGCAGAGGCACTATTGAGGTTGTCAGGTTCATTCTACAAGGTGTGCCGCAGTGATAGAAGTGATATGGGCTAGTGTTGCTAATGATGATAGTTACTTCCTAGTCTTGGAAGTACCTCCATTGCTAAGAGGGAGTGTTGATTTTGTAGCTTGGGAGGTACTCCAAGCCTTGAGGATCGAGGTTTTGGAGGAAGGAGCTCCACAAATGGCCTTGTGGGCTTGAAACCCAAGCTTGGGGTTTTTACCCATCAATGTTGAGGACACAAATATGGAGAGATTTTGATATGTGATGGATGATGATGATAGTACTCATTGAGATGAATTTGGTGCATAAAAAATCATCTGATTTCAAGTTGTAGTTGAAGAGAAATGAATTTTTGAAGTTAAGATGGGCAAATATGTCTAGTTGGGTAGGTCGGCTTGAGGTTAAAGTAGTGCCAAAAGACAAATTCGTTGGACCCAATTGATTCCTATGAATATAGGTCTAGTGTGAGGAATTTAGACACGTCTAAGAGGCATCTTTCATAGTATACACATCAAGTGTAGGAATGCGCGAGTGTAGGAGCGCGCACATGCAGGAACACATGAGTTTAGGAATGCACGAGTCGAGGAACGTAGGAGTGCAGGAATACGCTAGTGTAGGAATGCATGAGTGCAGTAACGCGTGAGTGTAGGAACACGCAAGTGAAGAGACGTGAGTGCAGGAAATGCGAGTGAGGGTTGAGCATGTAGCAGACTACGCTAGGGTGACGTAGAAACTGAGCAAGGCTCGTTATGTATTGTATTGATATGTTAAGGTTGAATTGATGCTAGTGGATGGTGTCCTAGGAGGGGGAAATTTGAAAGTCTATTAGCAACCAAGACGGAGGGTTTCCTAGGTGGTTGGATGCCCTAACCAAGAGCAGATGCTACAACAAGGATTGGTCACTAGTGGTCTGTTGGAGGGTAGTGTGAGAGTGGAACAAGTGTGGATAGTGGATTGGGAATTTATGGTCTGTTGGAGGGAAGTGTGATAGTGTCCAAATTATATCTCGGTGTGCACCATATTCATGGACTTAAGTGGTTTCTAGAGTGGAAGTTGTTGAGCTCATGGGTTTGATCAACTAGGAGTTGTTTGTGCAACCCTAGACTTGTGTGTGGAGAAGGAAATCTACAATAGAAGTTGGGGATTCCTCCTAGCCCATGTTCATTGTGGGAGATGGACATCTTGTAGTGATAGGTGGCAGCCCTTCGTGCCCTATGTTGGTCTTCATTGGAGCAACCCAGGAAGATTATAGTGGGCTAAAGTCCTTGAGTATTTGAGGAGTAGCAATGGGTAGATTTAGAGCTGTTCACAAACTGAGTTGTGAAAAACCCAACTAGAGTCTCGATGTGTTTTGTCCTTGATGGACTAAGAAAAAGCTAGTGAGCATATTGATAGCCAAGATTCAGTGGCTAGATGGGCTTGGAGCATTGATAGAGTTAAGAGCTAAAGATCGAGATCTGCAAGACTGGGTAGGTACAAGGTACAACCGATTCCACTGTTTATATTCCACTGTGCAAAGTAATATCATTGTGATTCTTGGTTTGGTAGTATCATAGGTTCTAAGATTATATCCTATACCCAAGATCATGGAAAAAAAAATAAGCTATAGGCCCTTTACTCCTTAAACTGTATCGACCACTTTTCTTTTGAGGAGGGGGGTTATTTTGTGGTGGGTCTTGAACATCCTTATTATCAACGTTGTAGATATAATGATAGGCATTTACTGCACATCCAACACCTTTTCTTTTTTCAGCTGCTGCAATTTCTTATTTTTCATCTTCCTGTTATGTTTGCTCACCTGCTAATAAAGTGTCTACAATGTATACAACCAGATAATTTATGTTGTGATTCCATTGAGGGCATGTTGTTTTAGAATGATATTCCCAATGAAAAGAGAAATTATTATCCATGCCAATAATTTCACTTTGTGCAGATGTGACAGGTTGATTGTTGATGTTGTTATTATTCCTTGAAAAAAGGAAGGACTTGGGAGGCTTGCTGCTAGCAGAAGTCTCACTTGACCTTTTCTTTAGTTCTAAAATTTCATTGGAGAGCATCTTCACCATCATGGTTAAGCTTTCGATATCTGATGGTTCCTTCTCTTTAGCCTTACTAGAAGAAGGTTGTGACTTCCTACTAGTCTCTTTGGATTCCTTTGATTCCTCATCATTTGTAATGACCCCAATCATGCGCAAGTCCCTCTCGACAACAATTTCTTTAGTAAAATTCAAAGCCAAAGTTTCTTTTACAACTCTCTTTACAAATTGTGAAATACTAGTGGGTAAGGTGACTATGTAGTAGTTAATAATAATCATATCATGTGCCTGCGTACTTGGGGGAAATTTATTCAATATACGATTGGATCTTTGATTAAAATATTTCACCTTTTCCTTTGACTCCATTTTCATGCTTCCAAGCTCTTTGAGTAGCATGGTGGGAGTTTTGTCGTCTCTGAACTTCTCACGAAACATCTTTTTAAAATCCCTCCAGGTGTTGATTTAATTGATGGGCATGGTGTGGTACCATGATGTCGCTCTGAATTCTAGTGTATACAAGAAAATGTTGAAGAAAACATCATCATACCTCACCTCCATCTTTCGTAAATGCAGATAAAAATCATTGAGATGGTATTCTTCCTTTATCTTCTTATCCAAATCATACTTTGAAAGAAAATTTTCCGAATGTCTAAGCATTCTATGTGAGTTATTTGGAAGAGCTAGAGGCCCTTAGGCCATTCAATCCAAATCATGGTCTTCCATGTTCTCGTATTTTTGTTCTTCCTACTTACTAGAATCGAAATATTCCTCATTGTCTAATCTGTTGAAAAGTTCATTAGAGAGAAAAATTGTATCGTCTTCGTATCCTTTGTTAAGAGGTGGAATTTTGATCCAGGTGGATGTTGGTGGCCACCCACCTATCCGATTTGGACCCCCACAACTGTCTCTTTCAGTTTTTTAGTTTCTGTAATTGTAGCACAATTTACTATTTTGAGTAGTTTTTCGGGTCCCGAACTTCCAAAGCCATTTTGAGGCCCTAAACGACTTTTTTTGGGAAATCTAGGAGCAACATTGGTCCATGATTTCTAACGAGCTATTGTACGCGTCAAACGAAGATCGTATGCTAAAGTGACGACCTCGAGAAGTTGATGTACCAACTTACCCAAAACGGGGCCCACAATTTGGCATTTCATCTTCTAGGGTTAGGTTTGGGATGTTAAGGGTTTTCCACTGTTTCTCAACAATAAATAGGCTTTCGAACCTGATTGTAACACAGTTTAGAGGCATGTAGCTGCCACATCTCTTCTTAGAGATAAGATACCACCACCCTAGTTGTTTATTTCCATTTTCTGTTTGTAAGCATATCTCAGTATTTTACATTAATGAAAGAAAGTATTATTTCTGCTGCATCTTTGTGTTTATGGTTATCTCTGTAATTTGTTGCATTCCTGTTTAAATTCGGATCAGTGGTATCAGAGCGGTCTACTTTTTCTTTGTTTTTCTTTGCATGTCCCCAACGAGGTCGGGATATAAGGAGTTAGGGCTTGAACTGGTCAAACCTTTGCAAGACCAGCCTTACAAATCCCAACGGCCTCCCATGGCAGATGAAAAGAAAGACGAGGGTGTAGGAGATCCTATCAAAATCTTGATTGAAGAAGCCCTCGAGCGAAAAAGGAATGTGATGATGGACAACTTTGCGCAGATCCTTCAACGGCTACCCAGAGGCGACACATCGGCTTCCAGCTACTACTCTGGAAACGCCACACCCTTTAAAGTACAAGTTAAATTTGAAATCCCAATATTCGAGGGTCAGATAGACGCAGATGCTATAGATAAATGGTTAAGTCTGCTAAATGGGTATTTTTCTGCTCATGAATTTTCGAGTCGAGAAAAGATTGTTTTCACTCTTCTAAAAGCAGCCCCCCACATCAAGGACTGGTGGGAAACCTACTGTGAGCAAAAGAATGAAAGTACAAGCTCACTAATTTTAGCCACACCCACTTGGGATTCATTCTAGGATGCTGCTAAGGAGCAGTACTGCCCTATCAAAAGCTATGAGGATAGTACATCAAATGGAACACACTGTGGCAGGGAAGGACCAAGATGTGCTGGAGTTCACAAACATTTTTCATACCCTTCGCACACAGTTGGGTATCAAGGACTCTAAGTTGCATTTGGTACTCAAATACTGTGGCTGCCTACACAGATATATCCAGGAAGAGATGGAGTTCCTGAACATCTCCTCGCTTGGCAAGACGTACCGATACACTATCAAAATCAAGCAAAAGTTCAAATAGAAGAAGCAAGACTTTGGATCTGCAAATCTGAAGACCAAAGGACAAAGCCAAGGTGGGGTGACCCAAGACAACTCGTCGAAGCTGCAAGAAAAGAACAACACCATGAATTCAAAGATGGACACTGGAAAGTGGTGTGAGTTCCACAAGAGTCCCACTCATAACACAAGTGAGTGTCGAACCAAGCAGTCGTTGGTAGCCGAGTTGAAGGCTTCATAATTATATGTATGTTCTGACCCTGAGTCAGAACCTGACAAGGGGAATGGAAAAGGGAAGCAGATCATTGATGCAGAGCCCAACGTCACTATTGCCACCGCCAAGATCCAGAAGAATGAGCCTGAAGACCCAGAGGGGGGGAAGTGTCTTTTCCACTAACAGATGTGGGTGAAGGGTTCACTGCTGCAATTCATTATCAACAGTGGCAGCCAAAAGAACCTCATTTCAATGGAGGTCATGAAGCGGTTGGGCCTACCGACTACACCACACCCGCAGCTGTACAGTATTGGGTGGTTTCATGAAGGACGAGATCTCAAAGTTCGCCAACAGTGCCATCTTCCCTACAGCATCAAGCCCTTCACAGATGAGGTATTGTGTGATGTTACACCTCTAGATGTTTGTGATGTACTATTAGGCTAGCCATACTTGTGGAGGTGACATGCTATGTATGAGTCAAGGCCTCGCATTGTCATTATTCCTTTGGGTAATTCATTATACAAGATACCAGAGGTATCCCCACCTACTGCCACCTCTTTGATCACTGCTAAGAAAGGCAACAAGCACATCTCCTAGACTAGGAAATTCATTTTCTGTCTGGTTTGCTCCCAAAGTAAGGAGAAGATTGTCACCACATCCATGACCCTCATGAAGGGTTCCCCCACACAGCAGTAGAAACAGAGGGATACGGTCATGAAAGAACATAGGAACAACTTCTCCTCACCCACATGGGTACCACACAGGCTTTAGGTGGGCAACAAAGTCTGGTTGCATTTGCAGAAAGGACGCCTTACAGGAGCCCATCAGAAGCTCCGACCATGCCGACATGGTCCTTACACCATTACCAAGGTTGTGGGAAATAATGATTGGAGCACAACATTCCTCCATTCCTTTGCCTGCACTAAGTGTTCAATGTGTACCACCCTTGAACATTCTTCCCTCCATTACTGGACGGATCCGAGATTGTAGAACAACTCATTTGGGAACAAGTTTAGCAGATGGAGGAACTCAACGCAATGGGGACCATTTCTTCCTAAGGGGGGAGGAATGATCCAGGTGGATGTTGGTGGCCACCCACCTATCCCATTTGAACCCCCACAACTGTCTCTTTCAGTTTTTTAGTTTTCGTAATTGTAGCACAATTTACTATTTTTAGCATTTTTCAGGTCCTCAACTTTTGGAGTCGTTTTGAGGCGCTAAATGACATTTTTTGGGAAATTTGGGAGCAACATCAGGCAATGGACAAATTTTTCTCTTCCCAAAGTTGTAGTGGTTGGATATATCTTTCTAACGAGCTATTATACGCATCAAACAGAGATCGTATGCAAAAGTTACGACCCCGGGAAGTTGATGTACCAACTTACCCAAAACAGGGCCTACAATTTGGTGTTACATCTTCTAGGGTTAGGTTTAGGGATGATAAGGGTTTTCCATTGTTTCTAAAAAATAAATAGGCCTTCAAGCCTCATTGTAACATAGTTCAAAGGCATGTAGTTGCCACATCTCTTCTCAAAGATAAGTTACCATCGCCCTAGCTGTTTATTTCCATTTTCTGTTTGTAAGCATATCTCAGTATTTTACATTAATGAAAGAAAGTATTATTTCCGCTGCATCTTTGTGTTTATGGTTATCTCTGTAATTTGTTGCATTCCTGTTTGAATCCAGATCAAAGTTGTTATGGATATTCAATATCATCTATGAATTTGGCGAACCCTTCCAAGGTGGCAAATACTAGATCTTCCACTATAAAAACAAATATACTGATACCATTTTCCTCTCTTTGCTTTGGAAAATGTGGAAGGTCATGTGCTTTAGGAATTAATTTGATAGCCTTCACGAACTCATGGGTTATAGGTCAAATTTCTTAGATTTTCTCATAAGTAACTTCACAAGTGGGTTCTAGTCCTGAATGAGAAGATCCCCCTACCTTAGGGATCAGACCAATGCTTGGAATATTGCTACCTCGACTGGAAGGAGAATGATTAAGGTGTGTGTGTGTGGAGTGATCAACCATAAAAAACTGGAGGCCCTCCTTCTAGTGCCAGAATGTTGATGGTGTTGGATACCGCCAACATACAGGGGATCTCCCTGGTATAAGGTCCCAACTAGAACTCAAATTATTTAGTGTAGGAGTCCCATATGGAATATGACTCAATTGTCGTTTACTTAAATATATGCCATGGATTTAACTTTTAGCATGAGAGAGAAGTGCAATTTTCCTTTCGAATGAGTAAGCTAGTATGCCTTGTGTATGTTCGATTGTCAATGTATCCAGGTTCTTATACTACTGGGTAAAAATGAAGTGAGACTCAAAAGAGATAACTAATAGTACTATCATAATGGAGACACACACGATAGATAAAGGTTCGTCTAACATCAAGAAAAATAGTTCACAAGGATGCAATGATCATTATAAGCATAACAACACATTTCCAACAAGGAGCGTTGAAATAAATGAAATAGTTCAACTAGTCTAGTACTTAATGAAAACAAACATGAAACATAAAAATTTAAAGAATCATCTTAGACACATTCATATTCATCAGCGAATATAGATCAAAACTCAACTTTCTACATGCTCCCCAAGTACTACTAGTGGAGTGTGTGCGACTGCGACGCAAAAGTGTCGTTTGATAACACAAATATGTTGTGACCATGAAACACACCTAGAGATGTTCTAATTAATGCAACGACACTTGAGAACATTCAATATCACTTATAACATATAAATAAACATGAACGACACTTAACAAACGAGGTGACACTTGATATGACAATGAAGTAGGCTCCAAAATTTGAATGTAGTGGAATTTTTGGAGGGTGTTGTAGCAACGAAAACAGGTTAGCATAAAACCTTTTTACCATGGTTTAAAGTAGTCTAACAACAATAATGATATCTTAAACTGTAAAATGGTATGACAAATATATCTATATCATATATGTAAAAAATAATATAATATAAATCTCTTAATGATAAACAAAACCTGAAAATATAAATGACATTACAAAATTGCATTCAATGGAATTTTTATTTATTTATTAAAATTGAAATATTACGCGTAAGGAAGAAAAAGGATGAGCAAGGGTCCCCATATTCTCCTTTGTGGAAAGGTTCTTTTCTCCCCTTCCTGTAGTTTTAGAAATATTTCCTCTTTCCTATAATATGTTGTGGGAAAAATGGTAGTGTGGAACTTTATTGGAGAGCTCAAAAGACATAAGATCAAAATAATGATGATGACATGGTCATGGTATAGAGAGTGAAGATAAACATATCTATTTATAATAAATTGTTGGATAAGAATTGATCTAGTCAAATAATAAAATATTTATTGGGCTAAATCAAGATATAACCACTTTTGGTATTTTATTATTTTTTGGGAGAGGAAAATGTTAAAGAAATGGTCAATGACCTATATTTATTTAACTAACTTAAAACATAATGATTTTTTAAGTTATTATTAATTTTTGTTTAACATGAATGAGTATATTTTGTATTAAATTTGCGCCTAGTCACAAAAAATACTCATATTAGTTACATTTGATATTCTTGGTAACTTATCTCTTGGTTTGAATATTATTGATGAGTCCAAGGGATGGCATAGAGATTCTAATATGGCTACATGTCTACATGAGTACATCTTACAAAAAATTCCAAGAAAAAAATAGAACTTTCATTGTGAATACATTAATATAAAGTGTGATTACCCTCCTTCAGTGTCTAGTTGAGGTTAGGGAGTGAGCTTCGTTCATGCTTGTTGTTAGCACTATTTTATGTGTGGTTGAAGTTCACAGTAAAGATTGGATCTTGTAGTCTTTCTATTTCCCGGTGCAATGCATCCATTTCATTCGATTGGCAGATCAATCTGACCTTCAAATCAAGTATCTCCACCATTATATTGATAATGATCTTCATTTGTTCATGTTGCTTCATGTTTGTTTCAAGCATGTCTAGTTGTAGAGCTTCCATGTTCTCCTTCATCTGTTTGCAATTATTGCATGTTTTCTCTTGTCTGTCCACATTTTGGTCCAGGTGCGGATGAAAAGGCAGTGATCACCTTTTGTCCTCAATCAAGGCAAAATTTTCTTGGGAGCATGATTTTGTTAATTTTTGTAGGGGATTGTAGCTACTTTAATAGATAAGCCAGTTTCCTGTCTTTGTCTCTCAAGATGATTGTGTGTATTTTCTTGGATGACCTCTTAGGTGTTGGGAGGACAACTTGGAAAAATCAATTATGTTGGATTAGGAAGACCATGTGCCTTCATGATGAGAGGCTTATTAAAGAGGCCATAGGTCTAATACAAACTGGAGGCATTTGAAAATGACGAATTTCCAAATATTTTCCTCTTCATAGGGCAGTTTAAGCACCTAATATTTAAAATGATATTCCTTACTGAAAATTCAAGAAATATCTTGTGACATCTCCTGCTTTGTAAGTTCCAATTGTGAGAGTCAAAACTAGACCAAATAGATATGCTTAAATGTTGGTGAGCCTAAGTTCCAATTGATCCAAAGCAAGGGAGACTAGTTGTGCCTGATATTAGGGTACTTTGAATTCTTAGGTTAGTATTGATCCAGGCCATTGAGTGATACTTACAATGGGGTTAAGAAAAATTCTTCCACCTCTATTCTCCATTGATCTCTAATTGGCCAACCTTGAGTTGGCATACTTTATTGGCTTGTTGATTAGATTTTGTATTCTAATTTCTTAAGACATAGAAGAAATATTTTTGCGGAATACCTTTCAATGACCTTGTTATTCAATGCATCAAGAGATTGATTTGTTTATCCTTTGGCCATAATCATTTTTGTAAATATTAGATGTTATGATGGAATTCCCTAAAATAATGATATTTGTCACTCACATTTTTTTGTCCAAGGTTAGTCCTTATAGTAATATGTGCCTCTTTCCTGGTTATTGGTCATATGCCACAGTTCCCAAGAATATTTGTTTTCCAATTTTCTGTTAGGGTTATACAAAACCCGTCCCGCTCCTACGACACTTGATTTTTTGAGTTAATTAATAAAAGTGAGTGAAATAATTAATAAAAAAATGGGTTTATTAATTATTTGTAAGTGAAATACCCTTCATCCCAAGCAATTATGCGATCGACATGTCCCCCTACAGAAACCCTATCCTTATCTAGTCCCCTACGATGATGCCCCTAAAGGGGGCTCCTTCCCCTCCTTCTCATCCTCCAATTGACAAAGATGCAGCTTTTGAAGCACTGGTGGCAGCTCTTTCAAACCATTTCAAAAGAAAGGAATCATAGTCTAAGTTCATCAAAAATTTTGAAGCAATACACTCGGTGGCTTTCCCAAATGGAGCGATCAAAATGATGTTGACATTTTCACAGCAAGCCCTTGTCGAAAAATTTATGAGGATGTGGCCATCTCCCCATTCAATGGAATCCTGGATCGAGGAAACCTAGAAACTAAAGATGAAAGAAAATATTCAATTTTATGCATGTGATAATGGTTTTTTCGCTTTTCTTTTTAAACTAAAGGAATATAGGTATGTTATCTTCAAAAATAGGTCATATCTTTTCATATCTAGGGCTATGTATCTAGATCAGTGGTCTTTGGATTTCAATTGAGATGAAGACATCCCAATAATGATTCATGTTTGTGTTAAACTTCCCCATCTCCCTCTAACATGTTGGAGTGATGATTATTTATGTGCCATAGGAAATGCAGTCAAGTGATATTTTGACCAAGATGAACCAAAGGGTTATCAATTTGCTTGTGCCAAGATCTACGTTGAAGTAGATCTAGAAAAGGGGTTTCCTTTATATATCAATCTTACTCTCGGATGGTGGACCCATTGCCAAAATTTGGACTATGATAAAATCCCTTTCAAGTGTTGTTATTGTCATGAATACGATGATTTTTCCATATATTGCAAAAAGGATTCTATTGGAAAGGGTCCAGATCTACCCACATAACAAGGAGAGTAATGAAAAGTTCAAAGGAGAGGAAGAAATAAGAGTATATCTAATGAGAATAGACCACAACCTATTCAGAATAAAAATGAATCCTTTGTATCTTCAAATCCATTCAACACCTTGCAGAATCTTCCAGATAATGAACAGGGAAACCCTGATCGTGATTTTCCTAGGCAATTTGAGATCTAGTTAAATAAGAAAAGCCTCAAATTTTCCTGTTGCAAGAGACAAAGATTGAAGAAAAATATGTAAATAACGTAGTGCAATATTTCTGGAAAGGAAGTGCTATAATATCACAAGACTCAAGAGGAGCATCGAGAGGACTTGATATGTATTGGTATGATTTCCATTTTTGGTTAATTGATAGTATGAAATCACAATTTTGGATAACTGTTATTCTTGAAAGGAAAGGTACAAAATAGTGAATCCTTATAATAAATATATATATGCTTGTATTGTATGGGGAAAAACATGAATTTTGGGACTCGTTTAACTCTACTAAATCCAAGGACAAATGTTCCAATTGCATTATGGGAGGCGATTTTAATGCAATCCTTAGATCTAAGGAGAAATGGGGTGGATATTAGGTTTCAGACCCCTTCCATGAGTGGATGGAAGATCTTATTAGTGACTGGGATTTGGTGGATATCCCTCCCAAAATCAAGAAATACACATGCCCTAATCAAATAACTAGTGAAAATCATGTAGCAACCCACCTTAATAGGTTTCTTATCCACAACAATTGGTTGTTGAAAGCATTAGGATGCTCTTCCATAATCCTATCTCAAGGAGAATTAGATCATTGGTTAGTACCTTTATCTCTTGCTCAAATGGATAATCTTAGTCCTTTCTATTTTATATATAATTATGTATGTTTGAATGAAGAATACGTGATAGATATGATTAAGAAAGCTTTGTTAACCTCGGTGACTAGGTTGCCATCTTATGTATGGGAATCCAAACTAAAGAATGTTAAGCAAGTGTTGAGGAAATGGCTTAAATATAAGTATGTACCTCCATGATAGAAGCTAAATTATTTGGTCCATCAATTATAAATCCAAATGGAAACAAGTAATATAGAATCATGTCACCTAGATAGAGAGTGTGAAATCACAAGGAAAATATTTTCAGGCAACCAACAAGAGGAAGTGATTTGGCGGCTTAAATTGTGAAGTTCATGGCTTAAGGTAGGGGACTAGAATACCTCTTTCTTCCATAAGTAGGACAATAAAAGAGAACTACAAAATAAGATAAAGGAGATAGTCCCTAAGGGTAACCTGAAAATCACCTCCTTTGAGGATTAAAATAGGAAATATTACGTCACTTCCAAGCTCTCTATCACGAAGATTGAAAGGTTGATCCAAAAATGGCTCAAAAATTTCTTCAATGTGTTCTCACTACTATTTTAGCCCCAATGAATGTGTCTCTCGGTAAAGATATTGATGAAGCCGAAGTAATGGAGGTAATTTGGGATTTGGATATAGATAAGGCATTAGGCCCATATGGCTCCCCTATCAACTTCTTCAGAGAATTTTGGAGCTTGATGAAAGAGGACTTGTTAAGGATGTTGAATAGTAAGAGAGTTAAATAAAAATTAGGCAACTCCACCAATTCATCTTTTTTGGCTATCATTCCGAAAGAAACTAATCCTATGAATTTCTACAGATTTTGACCCATATCTCTTTGTAACTCAACTTACAAAATTCTTACTAAAATCATTGGATCTCGATTGAAGAAGCTTCTCCCTGATTTTATCTCTGAGAATCGAGGGGGCTTCATGCACCAAAGACAAAACTTAGAAAACATTATATTAGTTGAGGAGGTGATTCATTTGAGTAAGTAAGCAGGGGAACAAGGAATGGTGATCAAACTGGATATGGAAAATTCTTTTGACTAGGAAAGACAATCCTTCCTTTTCTTAATGCTTGAGAAATTGGGATTCAACAGGGAGTTCATTAATTGGATCAAGGCCTATATCTGTTCACCTTGGATAGCTCCACTGGTCAATGGTCAAACAACTCCATTTTTCATGCCATCTAGAGGGCTCAAGCAAGCATGCCCATTGTCCCCTCTCCTCTACATAATTATGACGGAGAGCCTTAGTCAAAATTTGGAGCATGCCATGTGGGAAGGTAAGTTGATGGGATTAAGTACTGCGCAAAGTGTAAAGGAAATGAACCATTCTCAATTTTCAAATGATACCCTCCTGCTAGGAGGAGCATCAAATATATTTGTAGTAAGATTTAAGATAATTCTTATTTCTTATTTCTCTCTATTAGGTGGAATTGTTATAAAAGGAAGTGCCAAATGTACAACTGGAATTGTGTAAAATCGACAATTCTTGGGATCAGAAGAATCTTTGAATTCCTAGTAATCCCATAGTGGAGGTCCTTTAAATATTTGGGTATCCCTATTTCTATGGGTTCTTCTAATTTAGAGGAGTGGGAGGAAGTATTGCAAAATATGAAAAAGTGAATTATCTCATGGGGAGCACAATGGCTCAATGTAGCAGGAAAAGTGGTCTTAATGAAATCAATATTGTCTTCACTTCTGATATACATGCGCTCAAGGTTGCTAGCCCCAAAAAGAATCATTTTACAAATCAATGGTCTGTGTAGAAGTTGTTGTGGAAAGGATGGAATAAAAAAGAACACCGATTTCATTTTTTGAATTGGAATATTACGTGATTACCCAAGGCACTCGGAGGATTTGCAATTAAGGATCCCAGGCTAATGAATTTGGAACTAGGAGAAAAAATGATATGGCAACTTCTCTCAAAATCCAATGAATGGTTGAAGTAATATTTTTTATGGAAATGTTTCCATAAAAAACATGTTACTAAGACAAAGCAGGAAACTTAGCAGGAAGAGGAATACAAAAATATGGAAGTTTTGCGGAGAATCTTCCCCCATTATCTTATATAATCTTAGATGGAAATCAGGGAATGGAGCATGAATTCATATTTGGAAGGATCGCCACCCAACTACATACTTAGTAAGTGATGCTAAAGAGATAAGGGAACTGGAAACATGGATAGAAGAAAAGAGAATCAAGAAGTTTGTGGATGTATCTTAGTGGGATCAACAGGGTTGTTGGATTGGATGGAATTATGATAATATTCCCCCCAATCTTAAACAATCGTACAATCTGTTGATTAAACCACTTAAGGGATATGTGCTTGTATCAACCTCGAGATTGAACATAATGAAATGGATGAGCTAATAGAACTAGGAAATATTTAGTCAAAGAAGGATATAAGTTGCTCATTCAAAGGCTACCTCATGTTCAAACTGATCATATATGGGAAGAATATGAAAAACTGATGCAATGCCAAAAAAAACCTTTTTTGTTAGAGATTGGTGCATGAGAGAGTCTTAACTATTGAAAACTTAATGAAAATAAATATTCATGGTCCCTCATGCTAAACGTTATGCCAAAGTGTTGTGGAGGATATTCACAATCTATTTTGGACAATTGGGAGGAAGGTTTTGACATAACATGGTGATTCTAATCCCATGGAAAAGGAATTTGAATTTGGTAGCTACGTGAGATTGGATGGCCCTTCTAAAGTACCTTTGTTGGACAATATGGATAATAGGAAATCAATCAATATTCAAGGAAAAAAGACCTAATGCACTCTCTTCCAACTCTAAAGCATTATCAATTCTTTTTTATATGATCTCAATAAGAGGTTATAACAAAATAGAGATCGATGAAATTTCACAACCTGAAAGGGATTGGATAAAATTAGGAAAAACTTATCATCATACAGGAAACTTCAGTTACAAGCAACCAAGACACTAGTTTCATTTAATCAGATTACATCTTGATGGATTTCACTTATAGAAGAAGAATTTGGGCCACTATTTATTATTCTTTGATGGTGCTTTGAAAGGAAACCCTGGGGAGGCAGGAGTGGGAGGAGTTATCTTTCATCTCGATGAAGAAAGGGAGATACAAGTTGCTTGGGGGTTAGGGATCTCAACAAATAACCAAGTTGAATAGTTAGCTCTCTAGCAAGGATTGGAGTTGGATCACTCTATAGGTCTTCATCAATTGATGGTATTTGGCAACTCAAAGGTTGCAATTCAAAAGGTGGACAAGGATAAAGAAAATTATGAAAATATATCTGTGCCCATCTTACACTGAATCAAGCTACTATTGGAAAAGTTTGATCTAATTAATTTTTTTTTATGTCAAACAAAATATTAATACTATAGTAGATACCTTAACTAACAAAGGGGCATTGTTAGAACAAAGAAAGTTAAATATTAATGAAGGAGCTTTGTTTACAAAGCCTATTCCATGAAGAATCAATTTAAAATTATGATGTTTTGATCATGTATTCGAATTAAAATCAAAGAAAGGAGTTGACCCTTATCACATAAATCTCCCTCGCACTATATCAAATTTTTATTAAATATTGCAATAATGCAATGACTCCTCGTTGCTATGGAGAAGTGTGTATATATAGACATTTGGGAAGAGGTCGACGTCACACTATGTTATGAAAAGGATAAATGGAGGCTAGTCGTTGTGATTAATATAGGCCTATGAATGTGTGAGATTAAAATATTTGTACATGAGACACAACTTGCATATGTGTTCCCTAAGCCCACATTGGAATTTGGCTCAGATTGTATTCTTTCCATTATTACCTCTGAATGTTTGGTTTATGCGGTTCAAGACAACCCTAGCGGCGAATGTGTTGGTGTAAAATCAAGGAAAAAAATACCTCTAGTATATATAGACCATCCAGGTGACTATGGAGACATAAAATCTTTAATTTGAGATTCATTTTTTCAAGCTCGTCAGCTGTTTTGGCACTATCTCAAGTCAATGGAGAAAATGCAGAGGAAGAGATTAGCATCACACTGGTAAAAATGGAAGGAGACTTGGACCTTGTCATCACTCTAATTTCTCGACATGAAAATATGATTTTAATAGAATATTGGGCTTAGAATAATCTTCTAAATCAATGAATGGGAATTATGGAGGACAAGGTGGACCGTCTTTAGGTGGCAAATGAAATTTTGGAATATCATGTTAGAAATTTCCTGCAAGCTAAGGATGGTGATGACAAGGTAGTTCGTATTGACATAGTTGAGGATATGGAGTAGGAAGGGAACCCTAGACAACAAGAAAAGAGTGACCTAACCCCTACTGATGATGAGGATGCCATCTCTTCTCAAACTGAGTCAAAAGGAAATGAAGCCCTTGTTGCTTCTGTTAAGATGGATATGTAGTTTTGTTTTCCTAGTTTTAAGTTTTGATATGGTTTGCAAATATGTAGTCTTTTTAGGTGTTTTTTGGAGAATGTATGAAGAAAACCAGTTTATGTTGGTAATTTGTAGCTTAGGAGTTAGTTGTGGTAGTTCATTATGGAGCTTGTGGTTTTGAGGATGAATTTTTCGACTATGTTGTACACTGTCATGGCCTTCAAACCAAGATTTTTAATGCAATACATAATCATTTCTTAAAAAAGTATCTCTCTCTCTCTCTCTCTCTCTCTCTCTCTCTCTCTCTCTATATATATATATATATATATATATTAAATATATATCTATATATATCTAAAGATAATATATATATTATATTATTAATATTATATATATATATAATAATATAAATATAAATTATATATTATATATATATAGTGTAACCCCCCTCCCGCATTTACCCACTTTAACTGGCCTATCGGGGTAAACATGAGTTGAGGGCTACTATGACATGATGCAAACTCCTAATTACATTTAAAAAATGGAAACTTTACTATGATATGATCCAACCTCCTAATTACTAACCTTCCTCATAACCTAAAGGACACCCAGGAGCTAAACAACCACTCCAAGTGCCCAAACCCTGAGATGGATTTATTTTTTAGTGACCTGGGCCCAAAAATGCATGCATGACGAGGTCAACATGCAATTATAGGCCTCCAACCACATGCATGATCCTACCAGGGTGAGTTTATGGCCCAAAACTTCCAATTCAGAGGGTGCTGTCTGTTGGGTTGTGTTATATTCTTTCCACATAGTTAACAGGGGGTTTGAGGGGTACCCGTAACCCCACTTTATGGGGTCCGGGGCAGCGCCCTGGAAAATTTTGGTTTTGGACCCTATGTTAGGTTGGGCGGACCCACCTATGGTTTTGTGCATGATTTTCGCACATGTTTTTTGGACGCGATGGTTTTCGGTCCATGGTATTCGATCGATGGTTTTTTGGTCCATGGTATTGGACGTGATGGTTTTTTCGGTCCATGGTATTGGATGCTTCGGCATGTATAAATATGTATTGTAACATTGAAAGGAACATAATGAAAAATCAAGCTGGTAGTCTCGGTTTTGAGATCCAGTGGGAAATCTCTGTGTATATGTGTTTTATGTGTTATACTCTCGCATTTTTTTTTTCCCTGTGATTTAGAATTCGTATGCAGGTAATTTCTGTACGGGGTCAAAACCTACATTCAACATGTGTCCCTTATCAGAACTAATCTCTGTTCACCACATGTCCCTTATCAGAACTAGTTTTACATTGCCATGCGTCCCCTTAGAGGAGAGAGAAAAGGTTCAAACCTACTTTAGTTTTTCACTAAAATCCTTTGTTAATTCATCTTTGGTATTTCTTGGTGCTTCAACACTGAAGGCATAATCCATTTAATTTAACACTATCGAAGTTCGATGATTGCAACTTTGTTAAGGTTGACATTTTGAAAACGTTGATTGCCAATATGTGATATGGCTTGGACCCATTGACTGTTGATCGCTGATTTGACCTTGTGCCTTTCCTCCGATATGTGATCGTCAACATGCCATGAACCTCCAATATTGTGATCTCCGATATTTTGACATGCTTTCACAAGGCTTCAATCCTTGAAACTTCAAGAGACCATAATTTGTGATCCAGAAGTCCATTTTTGTACTTCCATATACGATTGGAAATCTTATGAAGAACACTATCCAATGGAGAGGGTTCAATTGGGCTTTTAGTGCTTCTATGTCATTGAAAATGGCTTCCAACCTTTCTGCTCTTTTGCACTCTTTTGACAGCTAAAACACATTTTGCAGAAGGTGATAACATTGGCTCCAACTGGGGATAGTGCCTTGCTAGAAATGATCTAGGTGGATATTGGTGGCCACCCGCCAATTCCACTTGGATCTCCACCATTGTTTCTTTTAGTTTTTGAGTTTCCTTAATTGTAACATAGTTTACTATTTTTAGCAGTTTTTTGGGCCCTAAACTTCCGGAGCTGTTTTGAGGCCTTAAACAACATTTTTTTGGCAATCTACGCTAGCAAATTTTTGTAAGTCATTTTTTTTGTCATAGTACTTAGAGAGATATTTCCAATGGGTTATCATGCATGTCAAACGAAGATAATATGACCAAGTCACAACCCCGGAAGTTGGCTGCCCAACTGACCCCAACGGGGCCCATAAACTCTTAGTGTTACATCTCCTCGGGTTAGGGTTTTGGTTGTTTACAATTTTCTCTTATTGTTCAATAATAAAAAGGCCATTGAGCCTAATTGTAATGTAGTTTAGAGGCATGTAGCCACCACATCTCTTCTTAGAGATAAACTACCATCGCCCGAGCTAGTTTATTTCCATTTATGTTTGTAAGCATATTTCAATATTTTACATTAATGAAATGAAGTATTATTTCTATTACATCTTTGTATTTATGGTTATTTCTGTACTTTATTGCATTCCTACATAAATCTGGATCAAGCAAGGTGCTAAGAACCTGCAGATTAGTAGCCTTCTTTCCATTGGGCATGGAGTCATTTTATTCAAGTATATGAAAAACAAAAACAGAAACATAAAGAATTGAAAGTGTTATTGATATTTTACAATGGCCCACTGATATGTACAATGAGTGAGAACTGAACCTCTTAATGTTGGAAATAAAGCTTAAGGAATTGCCCATTTATAGGTAGCTCAAGCATTTCACCCTCCAAGTTCTCCTGCATAAAACTATTGTTTCCTTTAGTCTCAGCAACCTTGAAGGTTCCAAACCATAAGGGATCATTTTACCATGTTTCCCTTTGTCTTCTCTTCTCATATCTCACCTCAGAACTAGATCTCATGGTTGGAGAGGCTTGTCTTTGGCTTTCTTATCAAACAAGGATTTCATTCTTTGCTGGTAGTTGTCTAACTTGTGTTTACCTTTTCTTTGGTCTCCTGGAGCTCCACTAATTGATTTATCCTTCTAGTCAAGGAGTTGGGTTCTTCTTCAAGATCTTGTAGCATCTTAGAAACCAACATAGAAAGTTGTATAGCGAATACAACTACTTTTCCATAGACCAACTCGAAAGGAGATTTACCCATAGGTATTTTTGGAGTGACCTTGTTTTCCCATAGTGAAATTTTAGTTGAGAAACCCAATTTCTCTTTTTTCTGCAACTGTCTTCTTTAGGATCCTCACCATTGTTTTGTTGGAAGACTTAGCCAACCCACTTCCCTGAGGATAGTAGGTAGTAGAGTTGCCAACTATAATGTTAAATTTTTGACAAAAGGTTCTAAATTTTGTAGACTTAAATGCCTGGGCATTAACAGTCATAATATTCACAAGACATCCAAACCTGGCCAAGATATTCTCCTCCAAAATTTTTATTATCACAATGTCAGTTGCATTCCTGGATGGGATTGCTTCTACCCACTTGGTGAAATAGTCTGTGGCTATGAGGATCCACTTGTGCTGGCCAATGGAAGGGGGATGTATCTCTCTGATAAAGTCCAATCCCATTGCTTGAAGGGTTCTTCTACACAAATAGGGATCAAGGGGAGTGGAGCTAATTTCTGCTTTTTAGCAAACAGTTGACACTGCTCACAAGACTTAACATAAGAGTGAACATATTGGAATAGTTTGGGACAATAGAAACTTTCAATATCTTATGCATAGTGGTCTTCCAGTTGTAGTGCCCCCCACAAACGCCATTATGGAACTCATCCATGACCCTTTGTGTTTATGTCTCATCCAAACACAACAATATAATTCCCACTAGGTCTTTCCAATATAGTTTCCCATTGGATATAACAAACTTCTGGGCTTGGGCCCTTAATGCTCTGTACTTGGATTTTTCCACCTTCACTGGGCACCTAAAAAATAGTATCTAGTGGATGACATTTTTATACTAGGAAGAAGTTTCATATTTGATGTGATCTTTTGGACTAAAGTCATTTCTCATATTCATCTTCTTATATTAAAAGGTTGATTCCCAAGGCTTTATAGTCAGACTCTGATAGGATTTTGGCCAATCCTTGTCCTCTAACGAGTTTAGTGGGCTTTACATCCATGTCATACTGTTGAATTTTGGCGATCCATTTACCCCTTTTACCATCACTATCCCATTGCACCAAGATGTCTTCAACATCCGCCGTTAGGACATAAACCACGATTCTTGAGTGTAAAACATAAACTTTGAAGGCCTTAAAATCTTTGACTAGAGCATAGTCCTGTTTTCCCATTATGTTATATTTTAGTTCAACATCCCGCAACACCTAGGTGAAGAAATCTATAGGCTTCTCATGGCCTTCCTTATTTTCTGTAATAATACAAAAACTACAGTATGGGGGGAGGCAAAAGAAAATATGTAAAATGGCATGGAATAGTCCAGGTTGACTAGCACTGGAGCCTCTGCAAAATATCTCTTGATTCTAGAGAAGGATTCTTGGGAATCTAGGCTCCACTTTACTTCGTTCTCCTTCTTCAACATCTTTGTAATGGCTTTCACTATTTTTGCATAGTTAGGCACAAATATCCTCAAGAAATTAATCCTCCCCAAGAAGACTTGGACATACTTTTTATTTCTTGGCAAGGAAATATGACTGATGGCCTCCACATGCTTAGGATCAATCTTTACCCCTTCCCATGCTATGATATGCCCCAATAGCTTTCCTTCAGTCAAAGCGAACTCAGATTTCTTGGGATTTAGAGACAACCCATACTTTCTACATTTCTCAAAGGTGAGTTTTAGATGTTCAATGTGCTCCTCATCTGTTTTGGAAAGTTTCTCCTACGTTTATAAAGTCGAATGGAATCCTTGCATACATGAAAGTCCCCGAAGGTGTAGTGAAAACCGTTTTCTTCTTATCATCAGGATGCACTGCTACCTGATTATAACCTAAAAAACAATCCATCATGGACATCTGAACAGAGCCAACTACCTTCTGTAAAATATGATCCATTTTAGGCAATGGGTAGTTGTCCTTTAAATAAGATTTATTGAGGCTCCTGAAATCCGTGCACAATATTATTCTCCATTCTTCTTCCTAGCAAGAACTAGATTTTGTACCCATTCTGAGTACCTTAATGGCACAATGATCTTAACCTGAAGTAACTTCTTCACTTCCTTATCAATGGATGGGAGTAGGAGGGGATTTATTAGTCTAAGTTTCTTCTTACAAGGCTTCACACCATTCTTTAAAGGAACCTTATGTTGAATAACATTTACATCAAAAGTCTTTAAATCATCATAAGACAAAGAAAAAACATATTTATAGGATTTTAAGAGATTTAAGTACCTTTGTTTGTATTGATGAGTGATCCCTTTTGACAACTTGATCATCCAAGGTTCTTCCTCTGATCCTATATTGCAATCCTCCACCTGTTCATCAACTCCTTGTTCAACAGGCTTGGAAACCATGTCATTGGAATTGAATAACCACTCTAAAGGACCTAGACCCTATGGAATGGCATTTCCCTCCAACTACAAAACTCCATGTCCAGTGATAGTTTCCTCCCATGCAGTTGGTTGTTCTTCTTTCAATTCTTCTTCTTTTTGGTTAATCACAGAGTTTGAGAATTCCCTAATGACTTCCATGAAGTTCTTGATTTGTTCATAATCTTCGAACACGTACCATTTTCTCACATTTTTCAGGCACTGAGGATCTGTACCTAACCTCAATTTCATACCTGAGAAATTGATTTTGTGGTGGCTTGAAGTTGTTGGAAGCTATATCTAAAGAATCGGCCATTCGATTTCCTTCCTTGGGAAAAAATTGGACATTAAAAGTTAAGAAGAAATTGTCGATTAAGTCCCAAACCTTATTTTTGTAAGCCCTCAACTAGGGGTGCTTGATTTGGCATTGGTCCTTGATTTTCTTCACTACTAGTTCTGAGTCTCCAAATACATGTAGGTTTTAACCCCGTACAGAAATTACCTACATACAAATTCTAAAACATAGAAAATAAACAATGCAAGAGCATAACACTTAAAACACATATACACAGATATTTTCCCCTAGATCCCAAAATCGGGACTACCAGCTTGAATTTTCATTATGTTCCTTTCAATGTTACCATACATATTTATACATGCCAAAGCATCCAATACCATGGACAGAAAAACCATTACATCCAAAACCATGTAGTGAAAACCACCGCATCCAAAAACATGTGCAAAAATCATGCACAAAACGATAGGTGGGTCCGCCCAACCTAACATAGGGTCCAAAACCAAAATTTTCCCGGGCGCTGCCCTAAACCCCATAAAGTGGGGTTACAGGTGCCCCTCAAACCCCCTATGACCTCCGCCCCTCTAACCCATGTTAACTACGTGGGCTAGTTGTGGAAAGAATATAACACAACCCAACATTCTCCCACTTGTTGTTTTATTTCCAAAGGGGGCACAAGAGAGCTTAGTCATTTATCCATCCCTACAACGCCCATTGTTTCTCTACACCAAGAGAACTTCTTAGAGCTCACAGATTTTATCAATGCATTTGTAGTATTCTTCAAAGTGTCCACCTTTACTAGCAACACCTTTCTGTCTTCTATCATATCCCTCACAAAGTGATACTGAACATCAATGTGCTTTGTCTTTGAATGATATGCAGTGTTCTTTGCCAAGAAAATTTCACTTTGGCTGTCATAGCCTATCCTTATAGCTTCCTGTACTAACCCCATACTTGAACGCAATCTCTACAACCAAACTGCTTCCCTGCTTGCATGAGTGGCTGCCATGTATTCTGCCTCTATAGTTGATATTGCCACTACAAATTGTTTCTTACTCATCCAATTGACTGCACCTCCAAATAGGTTAAAAACATACCCACTTGTAGATCTTCTCTGATCCAGATCTCCAGCCTAGTCTGCATAAACAAAGCCATGAATATTCATCACTCTGTCCAATCCTGGTCTTCCTTGATAGCACAAGCCATAATCACTAGTGCCACGCAAATACTTGAAAACCTTCTTCACTACTGTCCAATGCTCCTTTCCTGGTTTTGATAGAAACCTGCTCAATACTCCCACTACATGTGCAATGTCTAGTCTAGTACAGACCATTGCATACATTAGGCTACTGGAATAGGAACCTTCACCAATTTACTATCCTGCATATTAAACCTCTGCAATATTGTCTCGACATACTTCCTCTCGTTTAACCAGAGCTTCCTCTTTGCTCGATCTCTTTTAATTTCCATGCCCAAAATATAGTTTGCAGCACCAAGATCTTTCATGTCGACTTTGGAGGACAATTGGGTCTTTAAATTCTGGATAACTTCTTTTTCATTTCCAAGGAGCAACATATCATCCACATATAAGACCAGATAAATAACATGGTCACCAATTAATTTAAAATACACACAATGATCTGCTTTGCTTCTGGTGAAGCCAAGTCCCCATATAAATGTATCAAATTTCTGATAACACATCCTTGGTGACTGCTTTAACCCATATAGAGACTTCTTTAACTTGCATACCAGTTCTTTCTTACCCTTCACCGCAAATCCTTTAGGTTGCTTCATGTAGATCTCCTCTTCTAGATTGCCGTGAAGAAATGCTATCTTCACATCCATCTGTTCTACCTCAAAATCAAAAGCAACAACAACAAATAAAAGTAATCTAATAGAAGTTATCTTGGCAAGAGGAGAAAAAATATCACCAAAATCAATTTTTGGCACATGGGAATAACCTTTTGCTACCAACTGAGCTTTGTATTTCTCCACTTTTCCCTCTGCATTTGTCTTCTTTTTGAACACCCATTTGCTGCCAATGGGTTTCCTTCTAGCCGCCAACTCCACCAGATCCAAAGCCTCATTTTTGTCAAAAGATGCCATTTCATCAACCATGGCCTCTTTCTAGAGTTTTCCATCTTCTGAATCCACTGCTTCCTTCATAGTTCTGGGATTATCATCAGTAATAGACAAAGCAAAATTTGAACAGAAAGCAGATGGACTATACCTTTCTGGTTGCCTCTTTCTCGAACTGATCTTCTCACAACCAGAGTTTGTGTCTCTTCATCTTCTAATTCCTCCTCTGCTATAGAGTCTGATTCTTCCTCCTTGTTACATAGTAATTTGTCACCGTTTGTCACCGTCCCTGTTACCCCTCTCCCGCATCTTGGAGGACCCATTCCGGGACTTGTGAGAAGTGACAAGACTTGAAACCACTTGCATTATTCACCTCTA